>JAHHUM010002923.1:363881-593881 GCA_036173005.1 Crenichthys baileyi | reverse complement strand
GTGTGAATTACAAATAATTTTAACTGTACAAACAGTACATTTTGAAAATGTCAGCGATAGAAACACCTTTAGTAAGGTACAAAAGCACACCTTCATGAATAGATTATTATTTTGCATACATAAGATAACACTTTTTAACAATATTTTTACAGTCAGGCATTGTTATGTGATGGTTAGCACCTCTTTACATTCAGCAGCATTCTGTCCTGGCAATATCCTGTCTCTCCCTGAATAGCTGGCGGGTTATGCTCCTGTGTCTGAACAGAAAAAATTGATAAAGACTGGGTGGGTGGCTGTTTTGTACAAGGTGTGCCTACAGTGCCACCCAGACATTTAGAATCAGAAATCATCTGGACCAGTTTTAAATTCTGTTTTAACCCCTAACAGAATATTCAAAAATCACCTTCGACAATTTTTGTTTGTTTTTTTGGTAAATCACAATTACAATGTTCTCACAGTTTTCCTGTCATAACAACATAGTTCTTAATGTCAGTTTGCACAATTTTGCCAACTTGTGTCATGCATAATTGACATTATTAAGAACTATGTTTTAATTATTGATACATGAAGTACACTCTGCTTTAAACTTTTTTGTCTGACTTAAAAAACAACACTCAGGTAAAGTTCACTAATGCCTCTTTTTCACTAGTCCCTAATTAGGTTTGGTACAGCTCTACTCACTTTTTAGGCTTTTCCATTAGTAACGGTTACGTAACTAATTAACGGTTACTGAAAACAAGATGTCAAAAGACCATCGGTCACTGATTCGGTAGGGTATGGCATCACAGGTCACAACATATTTTTAACTAATTTCTTCAACCGTTAAATTGTTGTACGCTGGATTTATTGTATATATGACCCCTATAGCAAACTATCATTAGGTAGTGTTAGTTATCCTCATTCATCCTGTAGCTCGTACCCTTTAGTTTGATATCAGGATGTACAAGACTAAGCACTCTGGTTTAAGTACAGGAGAATGAAGGAAGCTGTGGAGCGATATCAACGGTTGAAGATATTAGTTAAAAATATGTTGTGACCAGTGACCAGAGTGCTTCGTCTTGTAGCCTTGCAGCCTTCTTTGGCTCTTCAGCCATAGACTGAGCAGCAGTCCATGGCTGTTGTTGGGTTTGTGTCATTTCATATCACATCATGTTACTTTTCGGCCGCCTTGCTATAAACAATCCTGTCCACATTGAGATGGAATTCAATTGTAATGGAAAACGAACCAAACCGTGCAAAGCCAACCCAACTCGACCCAAGTTGAGTAGAGTAGGTAGTAATTGAAAAGGGGCATACTGAATTGGAATGAGCCCTTACTATCTTCCAAGGGAATTTACAAATGTTATTGCCATCAATGTTTACATTCCTCCTTTCAGAAAAGGACGCATGTGATGTAATTCATTCTATCACAGCTGACCTCATCACAAAATATGCTGAAACATTTATTTTTATTACTGGTGACTTTAATCATGCCTCCCTATCTAAAACTCTCCCCACCTTTTATCAATTTGTGAAATGCACCACAAGAGAAAACAAGACTATAGATCTGTTCTACACAAATGTCAAAAACACATTTCATCATCCGCTCTTCCCCCACTGGGTGGATCAGATCACAGCCTAGTCTTGCTTTTACCTTAGTCGTTAAACAGAAACAGGTTACCTTTAAGATTAGCATTAGAAGCTACTGAGTAAGAAATATTTTACAAAGCTCACAGGGAGGATATAGATAGGTTAACAGTGTGTATCGCAGGCTATATTAGCTTCTGTGTGGATTGTTCTATCTCCACAAAAATGGTCAGATGTTACCCAAATAACAAACAGTGGGGTTACAAGCAAGTCGAAGTATGGTGACAGGACAGAACTTAAAAGCGTACAAAAACTGCTGAAGTGGAAATTGTGGGAAAACAGAAACATCAACAAGAGGAAGCTGGAGTAGAAACTTAATAATAATAAAGTAAGGATGTCTGGGCAGTCTCCTGGTCCAGACGGTATCAGCCCAAGGGTTCTAAAGGCTTGTGCGGGTCAGATTAGTGGATTGCTGCAGTACCTCTTTGCTATGAACCTGAAGCAACAAAGAGTTCCAGAGCTATGGAAAACATTATGTCTGGTCCCAGTGCCAAAGAAAGTACATCCTAAAGCACTACAGGACTATAGACCCATATATATATGGGTCTATAGTCCTGTAGTACATCCTAAAGCACTACAGGACTATAGACCCATATAGTCTATATTATACGGGTCTATTGACCTCCCACATTATGAAGGTCATGGAGAGGCTGGTTCTGTTGCACCTGAGGACACAAGTGTGTGCAGCCCATGACCCTCCGCAGTTTGCCTAAGAGCCCCATGTAGGAATGGAGGAAGCAATTATATATCTGCTGCACAGGGCCTGTTCCTCCCTGGACAGACCTGATGCTATTGTCTGCATCCTTTTCTTTGAATTTTCATCCGCCTTCAGTACCATGCAACTTAGACTGTTAAGGGAAAAACGGAAAAAAATGAATGTGGAAGAGTCACTCATAACCTGGATCACTGATTATCTGACGGAAGACCGCAGTCTGTAAAGTTGCAGAGCTGTGTGTCAGATCGCCTGATATGCAGTGTCCGGACCCCCCAGGAAACATTGCTGTCTCTTTTCCTCGTTTCCACCTACACTGCGGAGTTTTACAGGAAGTATATAGATAAGAGCAAGGAAATGGTGGTCAATTTTAAACGCAAGAAGACATTGCTGCTGCCAATCTCCATTGCAGGGGTGGATGTGGAGCAAGTAACATCATACAAGTATCTCGGTGTTACATTCAGCTAGAAGCTGCAGTGGACCACGAACACTGAGGTACTGTACAAAAAGGGCATGAGTAGACTTTATTTTCTCTGCAAGCTCGGGTCCTTCAATATCTGTAGTAGGATGCTCGAGATGTTTTATCAATCCCCTGTAGGGATGGGAACCTTTCACATTTGAACCGATACGGTATCAGTTTTCGGTACTTTTGTGTGTGTTTATGTGGTAATAAATGTTAATTCGTTTAATAATAAAATCTCCAAATTTTCCAATTTAACGTTTTCATTTCTCAATAAAAAAACATCAATGAATATATGAAAACTACATGTAGCTGTTTGTATTGTAAAATCTTAGTTGTTTTAAACATTTCTTCTCCCATGTTGCTGGCTGCAGACGACGAGTCGCTAACGGTGCTGATGCAGCAGTTGTAGCCGTATATCTGAGACTGATGAAAATCGTGCACTCTTCAGCCTTGAGAAAAATCTTGTGCTTAACCAGGTGTTTCCTCAGATTAGAAGTATTCCCGCTGTTGGCCTTGCACTTTGCATCACAAATATTGCAGCAAGTGAAATCTTTACCGCATTTTGAAAAGTGGAGCCATACTTTCGAGCACTTTCTATCAGCCATGCTTTGTTGACGGGACTAGCGGCTACTGACATCATTATGTTCTTGTGCATGCAATGCTGTGTTAATGTCCGACATGGAAAATCGCCCACTCTTCCACTCCCTCAGTGTCACAATGATGCATTTAGATACTGAAACATGGTACCGTTTCAATTTACGTGAATCGGTACTGACGGAATTCACTCGGTATCTATAAAAGTTCTGAATTCGGTATCCATCCCTAATCCTCTGTGGCTAGTGCAATCTTCTTCGCTGTGGTGTGCTAGGGTGCCAGAATAAAGGCGAAGGACTCACAAAGAATACATAAACTCATCAAAAAGGCTGAGTCCGTTGTCGGGATCAAGCTGGCTCCACTGGATGAGGTGGTGAGAGACAGAATGTTGAGGAAGATCAGAGCTATTATGCACAATGTCTCTCACCCCCTTTACAGCACTGTAGATGGCCTAAGAAGTATAAACAGCCAAATTTTGCTGCGGCCCCAATGTGTTAAGGAGCGATACAACACATGTTTTCTGCCTGAGGCTGTCAGGCTTTTTAACCTACATGTAGCCTCCAGAACTGTGGAACCTAGATAACTGCAATTTTATATATTATGTATATATATATGTGTGTGTGTGTGTGTGTCTCCTAGACTTTTATTTATGCATATTGTTTGTTTTTATTGTTGTGTTTTATGCTTGGACAAACAAATTTCCCCTTTGGGGTTTAATAAAGTTTCAATAAATCAATCAATCAATCAATTTGGCTTGTCTATGTGGGCAGCTCCACATTTCAGTCATTCTTAAAGGGATGAGAGTTGAAGCAATTACTTTCAGTACCCTCTCTCAGTCTAGACTGACGATAAACTGGTTCCACTCTGGAAAGTGACACGTGTTCCAGCATTTTTCAGACAGGCTTCTGAACTGTTCCTGAATATAATACCAGTTTCGCACATAGTGTGTGGTTTCTTTAAAAAATGCTAAGGGACAGTTCACTAAATATTAGCTAGGCTCTACGCATGTATTTGGTCCAATATGTATAATGGAATAATTTTAACCCAATTAAGATTTACATACATTTGCACTAGTTATTTTAGTGATATTTTTTTCAAAAAAAGATTTTTGTTGTATTATCAAGCAAACAAAAAAGGAACAGGACTGCAATAAACAGTAAATCCAGGCTATGTATAAAACATAGTGCCATTAGCTAATTAAATTATTAAAAAGAAAGGACGATTATTTTCACTTAATATTTAACATTATCCTTTGCTGTTGTGTAACAGTTTACACTGCATCCCTGTTTACACAAGAGGGAAGTATTGCATTGTTCATTGAGGGTGTCATAATGTTCAAGTAATAATGACAGGAATAAAAAGTACTCAATTATTCCAGTGAGGATAACAGATTGATCAGTTATCTCAAAATTGTTCTCATACAATTAGTTGGAATTATAGATGTCATAGACAATTGGCTATCATGTTTCTCACTGAAGCTGAAACAAAGCATAGCATCAGATTCCTCCCTTCGTGGCATTCTGGAAGACATCTGTCATTAATCTGTCATGCATAATTAGCAACAGGAGTCATCACCTGCATTGTAAGTATCCTGTTTCAACAGCTATAATGAAAACATTAAATAGTAGCAGTTATTTTTTTTTTTTCAGAATGCAGAGCTTTAAAAGATAAGTGTAAGTAGGGAACTCATCTTTGCGTGGTAATCCTGAAGCCAAAGATGAGTTGTGTTAAATTACTGGTAAACTTCAGCATATTGTGTTAAGTGACAGGGAAAAGAATAGCTATTCAGCAAGCCCACCTAAAGAATACATTGGGATTAATTTAGCACTCATGTCACAGGCTACCTTGTTGAGACTGTTTTTATCAGTAAATTGAACTGGCTCAGCTGTCACCCAAGTGTGCAGCTTCAAAAGGAGAACCAATTCCGCCCAACAAATATCTGCACAAGCACAGCGGTGGGCGCTGATTGTGTGTGTGTGCCTGTCACTAGATGCAATAATGATAGCTTAAGCCTACATGCAGTTTCATGAAAAGAAGATGAAGAGGGAGGCACTGATTAGGTTTAAACCTTCTATTCAGTAAGGGATGGAAATTGTCATTATGAGGTGTTTATCTTAAAAACACGTCCTATCAAGCTTATAAAACTGCAGTCATTCTTCTTAGCCGTTTTGTGAGAAAAACATGAGTTCTAATTTTAAAGACTCCAAGGATACGCAAGCATATAGTGGTCTAACCACTTTTTAAAGCCTTTCTGAGACTGATAAAAGCAGATGTACAGTGAAGGTCTCAGAAGGTTTGTTAGAGAACAATAGTTTAAAAACAACATGAAGTTCAAGGGACACACCCTTGACACATGAATGAAGGGGGAAATCACTGCACATCATCCGAAATGCATCATCCTTATGCTGAAACATGGTGGTGGCAGCGTCATGATGAGGATATGCTGTTCGGCAGGGACAGAGAAGCCAATCAGAGCTGATTTAAGTAAATAAATACAGGGTTGAACAGGAGGAAAACCTCTTAGAGGCTGTGAAAGCATTTAGATCAATGCATAGTCATGTGTAAGAATGGCCTAGTTAAAGTCTAGACCTGCTGTTCACAAAAAAAAACATTTCCTCCAGTCTGAGAATGAGCTATTTTGCTAATAAGAATGGACAAAAACTCAAAGGATACACAGGCAGCTTGTGCCTTAATATCTTTCAGAACTTCTGCCAGTCTTTGGGGCTCTCTAGGTTACACCTTCACTACATCGTCTCTTCCTGCCATTTTTCCTCTCCGCAGGGTCTCTGACTCCTTGCATTTACAAGTTCCCAGATCATGGGCTGAGTAGCAGCTCTTGTGCTTTAAGCCATGGTTTTTCCTCGCTACCATCTGCCCTCCTATCAGCTGATGAGATCTCTGGGGGCCCCAGTGGAGAGGTGAAAGGTGGCACACAGCGGAAAGGGATGCGGGAGCAGGAGGACGCTCCCCCTATGGACTCCCCACAGATACGAGAACTGGAAATGTTCGCAAATGATTTCAAAATACGCAGGATCAAACTAGGTGAGTACAACCTAAAACAACCTGCAATCTCTCTGTCCAATTGAGTTTTGGTTTGCTTTGTTTTTTTTTGGATGTTTTTTCTCATTCACTTCCCCACTCCTGACTGTATTCTGTGAGGCATTGCTATTTCTGTTTTATTTTGACCCCAGGCTACACTCAGACTAATGTAGGCGAGGCTCTTGCCGCAGTGCACGGCTCAGAGTTCAGCCAGACCACGATCTGCCGCTTTGAAAATTTGCAGCTGAGCTTTAAGAACGCCTGCAAACTCAAGGCCATTCTGGCAAAATGGCTTGACGAGGCCGAGCTGGCAGGTGGTGAGTCACACAAATCCACTCCATCATCCCCCATACAGTGTTTATTTACAGTAGGTGTCATCTTTATCCATCTCAGTAATGTTGAACCTGTACTTTTGATTTGTTGCCATAGTATTTTATATAATGATGTTACTAGGATGAGGCACTAAAAAAGAACATTCTTGCTCAATTTTTACCAGTGTACTGTGGCTTTTTTTGAGGAGCTCAAAGACAGCTGATATATATGTTTAGTTTTTGTTTGAGTACTGGCATGATGCAATATCGCTACAGTCTATATCTCAAAAGTATGCTTTCTAAAAAATATACACAGTTGTTTGCATTAGTCTTCATAACCCTTAAAGTTTGTCATATGTTGTCACACTGCAACCACAAACTTCAGTGTATTTTCTTTTTAGATTCAGTGTGCTTGAATAACACAAAGTAAAGCATGGATATGAAGTGAAAGGAAAATGATACATTGTTTTCATGTTTTATAAATATAATTCTGTTTTATACATATAATTCTGAAGAGTATGCAATCTGAAAAGGTTGGCATTAATCAGAGAAGCAGCAAAGAGGTCAGGAGTCTGGAGGAGTTGTAAGAGATCCACAGCTCAAGTGGAAGAATCTGATGACAAGATTAGTTGTGCATATCACAAATCTAACCTTTCAGGAAGAGCGGCAAGAAGAAGGACGGTGTTGAAAGAGGCATAAGAAGTCCCATTTACAGTTTGCAACAAGTCATGTAGAGGATACAGTAAACATGGAAGAGCCTGCATATAAGAAAATAAACTGATCCTTACTCTAAACACCACATGCCACTAGTGAAACATGGTGGTGATAGCTGTAATGTAATGGTCAAGTCTCTTTTTGGTAGGGAGAGGGAAGTGTGTCAGAACTGATAGGAAGTTGGATGGAGCTAAGTACAGGGCAACTCAATTAGAAGCTACAAAACCTTGAGACTGGGATGGTGGATCGCTGTCCAGCTGGAAAACAACCCTAAAACAGCCAGAGCTAAAAGGAAATGGTGCCTATCAAAGCATTTCCAAGTGTCCCAGTCAAAGTCCACACTAAAAAAACAAAAGACATGTAGCAGTAAACAAAAGGTGGTTCTACAATATATTGAATCAGGTAGGCTGAATGCAAATGCACTTCACGCTTTTATCTTTAAAAAAACATTTTGAAAACTATAAATTGCCTTCCACCGCACAACAACGCTTTACTTTGTGTAAGTCTATTACATAAAATAAAATAAAATACATTGTAGCTTGTGGTTATGTGGCAAAGAAAATGTTTAAGGTATGAATGCAATGACAATGCGCTGTATGGTTTATGAGCTTTTTAGGTTTGATTTTATTTTTTTATTTTGTGTGTTAAATAGGTGTTTTCATCTTGTACTGACCTATTTCTGATGTATTGCAATTATTCTAATTTTAAAATATTAGTAGGATATTATTCATTTTTAATTGATTAAAAAGGAAACACATAAATCTTTTCTTGTTAAAACCTCAATGTGTCGACAGAATGTAAGAGTTAAGTAATGTGATCTGAAACTGTATATAATTGACTAAATAGGTTCATAGAAAATTGGCTTTGAAAATTGGAAACAGAATTTTCCCATAAACTATAAATACAAAAATAGCTGACTTGAGGCGACAACAGAAATCTCATTCATAAGGTCAAAAGTTTTTTCTAGGGTTAATGTATTTACAGACATAAATAATAACAAAAATATTAGGTAAAACGAATCTATTTGAATTCTGCTTTTGTTTAATTCCACATGAATCGTTTTATTAATTTAAACTATTTAAAAAAGGGGAAAAAATGGAAAATATCTGCTGATATATTCATATATTGTAAAAGGTCAAGAGATTTTTATATCTAATTTTTTAAAGAACTGCCATAAATCATCCAAAGTCACATGAAGTTTGATTTTGTAATTATTAGGACTCAGTCAAAGGCCAGTTAAGAAATCTGCATGAAAAAAGTTATGTTTAATTGTCATAATGTTTGAATGTTTGTTTTTTTCTGTGATTACAGACGAGCACTAATAAGCTTAAATAACAAAATATTCTTTGACTTTCCTGTAGCCTTGTACAATGATAAAACAGGAATGAATGAGCGGAAGAGGAAAAGGAGAACAACCATCAGGTACACTTTGTGAGCACGAAAAGTGTAAAAACATTTAATACATTCAGTCTTAAAGGATCTTCCTTTCTGGTTTTGTCCCCCATTTGATATTGCAGCCTCGGAGCTAAGGAGGCCCTGGAGCGCAGCTTTGTGGAGAAAAGTAAGCCATCCTCACAGGAAATAGCTCGGATAGCCAAAGGACTCCATCTGGAGAAGGAGGTGGTCAGAGTGTGGTTCTGCAACAGACGCCAAAGAGAGAAACGCGTCAAAACAAGCCTCAGCCTAAGCTCCTGTTTGACCAAAATCAGCCCAAACTGCCTCACACAAATGAGCAAAACACAAAGACCTCTTACGTAATTTAAAGTTCAGCTCAATTGTCTCCTGAGCTAATGTGACAGATACCTCTCATGACCACAACTTCTCAGAATAAGTTATTTTTTTCTAGCTCTAAAAGTAATACATTCAATAAGATAAAGAAAAGCAGAAAGTCATAAAAACGCTTCTAAAAACATCCCTCATGTTTCTTTTAGTTAATTATGAGTGCACTAAAATTTATTAGACATTGTTTCAGTTTAAATAACGATTTACAGTCCCTTGCAAAAATATTCATAAACTCATACAGCATAACGTTATTTTATTTGATAAACTAACACAAAGCAGTATGCAATTAAAAAATGGAAATAAAATGACATGAATATTGCGGTGTGGATTTGTTTTTAGCTCTCCTAATTATATACCTTTTAGAAATCCAATATATCCGTATAAAACAGCTCAAGAACATTCAGATTGGATGGATAGTGGCTATGAACATCAATTTTCAAGTTTTCCAACAGATTATCTATCAGATTTAAGCCTGGCCCATTTTAACACATCGTATTGCATGGATCTAAACTACTCCATTGTAACTCTGGCTGTTTGTTTGAGGTTGATGCCCTGATGGAACATCAACCTCCAACCCTGTCTTTTGCAGGATTGCCTTGCATTTAACTACCTCTGTTGTCACTGGTGGAGAAAAGCATACCGACAGTGAGATGTCACAATCACAAGTTTCTGTCTCGCATAACATTGTTCATGATGGTTCACTAATGTTCTCTAACGCATCTCTGAAGCCTTGACGGATTTTTACTGAGTTTAACTTACATATAGGTAAATTCAGTGTGTTACTTAGGTGACTTCAGAAGGTAATTAGTTGCACTGGATTTTATTTAGGGGTTTCAGAGTAAAAGTGGCTGAATACAAACAAATGCATGCCAGAGTTCAAATTTTAAGCTGTAAAAGATTTTAAAAAGCATTTAACATTTTCCTTCTCCACAATTAAGAGCAACTTTATGTTTATCACTTAAAAAAACAACACAAACAACTTTTTTCGTGTTTGGAATGTGACAGTGTGAAAAACTAGGGTTATGAATACATTTGCAAGACTTTTTGTTCCCAGAAAACACAAATTTAAAAAGATGAAATGAAATCCAATATTTTTGTTGTATGAAGTTGATATTTTAAGCCTAAACAAACTAAATGCAGCAGCTGTCCATACCAGACATTTCAGGTGTAGTGAATCTCAGCTGCATCCTGTTTCTAACATGAATATTAAAAACTCTATTAGCCAATCACCCAATGTTATTTCCTCCTAAAGCACCAGAATGAAGAAATCAGCTCAGTGCCTTTCTGAAAACTATAATCTACGACACTGTCCTTCAGCCTTTGTTCCAAGAAAAAGTGGAAATGTTTCTTTGATGAAAATGACCATTTAACTCTTTTTTTTTTTTTCATTTTTATGTATGTGTTCATTCTGATGTGCTCAAAAATAATTTATTTTCATGTACCTGCAGTGAAAAACAGCTCCATAATATGTTTTAGTTTCAACGATAACTTACATTATTTATTTAAAAAAATAATATATTGAGTTGATGAGTTTTTTGCTGTAATTTGTTTCTTTTATTGACAGTTCAGGATGAAGCATGAAACTTTTAGTTTTTTGTCTGTGATTTCTGTGATGTTCTGATTTGGGTGTTGCTTGTGTTGTTGCTGCTTTGATAAAGTGTCATATAATAGGAATCTGGGGATAACTGATGTGAAATGTCCTAACAGAAAGAGAGACAACCCTAACAGTTTGGACCTTTACATCACTGTAACTACAACTAATATCCAGTGCCAATAAGTGCGGTCTGGAACAGCTTGAAATTGATTCATGTAATGAGTATAAATGTTACATAAAATGTCAGCAAGATTGATACAAAATATCTTGTATTTGTGCTATACTCGTTTGGTAAAATAAACTGTCTGTCCCACTTGCAGAAACTGGAAGGTACCCTAGGTTCAAACAGTAAATTGAATTTATGACAAACTACAGGACCTGTGCCAAGTCTTGTTTTTACAGCACCATTACCAAATCAATACACGCATTAGCAGGACAGAGTGGGGATTCATAAATAAAACCAGCCGACACTTTAATTCAGGAACAATCTGCTTCCACTGTGACTTATGTTTGGTTATATAACTCGAGTGCTGCCTGGGGAATTAAATGCGGCATGGTTATGGACTACCGGCGCAATTCTTAGGGTGTTTAAGGTTACAGAGAAGTTGTGCTTTAAATAGACTTGCTGAAAATCTGCTTTAAGTGTCAACGGGCCTTTGTGTCAGAGGGTTGTGATGCAAACTTAAAAGTTAGTCCAACTTTCAATACATTTGGGATTGAAATGAAAAGTGAAAACGCTGGAAATTTTAACGCTAAGTTTAACAAGTTATTTTATAGTGTTTCTGTTTTGTGTCGCACCATGTGAATGCCTATACCTGTAATGCTATTGTAACAAAATAATTGCAAAAGTAAATGCAGTTTTAGAGTCCTTATCTCTATTGTTTAAGCAGCAGACTACACTTTACATTGTTAGTGCGAACCATTCTGGTGTCCTTATTGTTTTTTTATGATGCCATCTGTAAACAAGCTCTAAAACAGTAATTATCCTGTGGCTGTGCTATCATGTTTAAAGCTTTTAAGAGTTTGATAAATTTTCTTTTTTTTTCCACAAATTTACCGCTTCAGTTTTGTTAAATATTTTTTCTTGTATGTTATGTATGTCAACAGTATACTGAAATGGAACAATAAACATTTCATTTACAAGTTTATGCCCTGGCAACAAACCCACAATTTAAATGTTGGACCTTGAGCCACTCAGTTATCACTTTTGCCCTTTGGCATGGTCCACCACCATGCTGGGAAAAGCATTGTTCATTTCCAAGTTGTTCCTGGACAAAGTGTTATCATTCTCTGTTCATAACAGTGTTTCATTTCAGCAGTCCTTTTCCCAGATGTTCCAAACAGTCTGAAGGAGTTCTCTGTAGGACAAAAAAAACCCATTAAGAGTCCTGCAGTCCATTCCTGGTGTGGAATAATAATAATGTGGAATATCAGGTTCTCCTTGAGGTTTCTCTTGGGTTGGGCGGCTTCTTTGATGTCCTGACACCAGCCCAGCACCCAAAGATTTGAGCAGGAACAATTACACCTTCCTGTGGCCTTTTCTGAGCAAGCTCTGTACTGCTGGAAAAAATGTTTCCTTAATTAAATCCCTTTTTGCAGGCAGCCATGGCACTTACTACACTTTCTTGGTTTGCCCTTTGCTAAACACACTGCAAATAAGGGGTTTGTAATTACTGTAATTTTCGTTTACTTTGCATTTAGGTGCATTTCCCATAATCACTCCCAATACCAACATGTCCAGAGCTAAATCATAAAAATTTAAGATTTTGAAAAGCAAAATTTATCTAGTCTCAAAACCCTATGGCACAACTGTACACTGCAGGTACATTGCTAGCTAATTTCAACAGTCCTGTTTTACCTTGTAATGGGACAACGTGCTTATAAACCTCAGTAAGGCCTCCATGTATACGAAAATGGGTAAAAATTAATGGCTGCTAGAATACTACTAAAAAAACATGTTATCTATGTATAGTAGAACGCGCAGAAATATTTTGTAGTAATTAAGAATAATAGAAGGAAGAATAAGACTTTTCAGTAAATATACTTCTGAGGGTAGTGACATGAAACTCACACTAGATGTCAGCAACAACCAAAGTAATCCACGCATGCAAAGATATCAAACCAAATATGTCTATAAGGTAAAGTGGAGTGACACAAGGAGTGAGAATTGAAAACAATAAAAAAAAAAAATCAGGGAATCAGCTGAAATAAGTCAGTATTTAGAACAAGTATAAAGATAATTTAAAGTGAGCTGCAGAACATTTGGACAGGCCAATAAAATACTGGTAGAATAAAGTCAGGTAAGAAGCAACCAGCTGAGCTATGTGGATGTCATTGTACGTACCACGTTGAAGGAGAAATAGTACACCAAATTACCTGCCGACATTGAAAAACCAATAATTAAGGTAATGTGTGTGGCCGGGGAACATCATGGGTTCAGGCTGTTTTTCAGCAGATGGACAGATAGACGTCATGTAATCAGAGGATGATGATGAATATAGAAATGTACCGAGGCATTCCTGACAAGAATCTTCAACTTAAATGAGAGTAAATGCTTTAGGCAGAACAATGATCCCAAACACCCTGAAGCAAACTCAGTTTGTTCCAGGGTGAGGAGTCTATATGGAACCACATGTTTACTGAGAAAAACATCTTAAACACACGTTCTCCTGTCTGTATAAAACTTACTTACAGTATGACCTTTGAAAGAGAAAGACTGTATGAGACCCAATCAGAATCGTACCTTAGGAAACTTTATTCCTTATAAAAGCCATAAACCTTTTACAGAGCCAATTTATGATGACAGAGAAGTAAACAAAAATGAGTATGCACACCGTTTATAAAATAAAATCCCACCCAGGCAACTGCACTCATCAAAATCTCTTAAGATCATAATTCTGTCTACAATTACATTAGTCTGGTACATGATACAGGAAGAAATAATTAGCAAAACCTCAATGGACTATAAAACATGTCATACACGTGCAAGAATGACGCAATTTAAGTTCATTTTGGCAGAAGGAACTGATGGGGCAAAAAAAAAAAACAGGCCTGAAAGAGGGAGAAAGGCAATGTTAGAATGAGCAGATATTGCCGTCTCTCACAAAGCCTGAAGCTGCTGACATTGAAAATTCACTTAGTCGGAAAATCCGACATGAAACATTTTATATCAGTGTCATTTCAGCAAACGCTTCCATTCTTTTGTAGCTCTACTGTGCATGTGTAGTTTATATTGTAAGAGGCAGCTCAAAATTCCTAAAGAAAGTAACTGCACAGCAGCGGAGAGAAACAGGACTGCAGAACCGGTGCTTTCCTGCAATCACTGATTAAATCCAAAAGCCTAGAAGCCAAAACAAAACCGCGTTTGATTATTTTGTGTCAAAAGACAATTGATTCAAAACTCTTGTCAGTCTTTCTTTAAGTTCAAATTTGAGTTAAAGTTTAGCTGAACTTATTGATGGTTATTCTAACACCTGCATGTACACTTTCTGAGCTATTAGTAAAGAACGCAAATTTGTCCACTGGGGGTTTTAGTAGAGATGGTTCGCCTCAGAGAAAGCGAGTCAGATAGCTTTAAATGAACCAAGAGCAAATCAAACAGCAGGTAAATGGTCTGAGGAAAAAGAAAGCACGTTCCATCTGTTTCTTGACAACCCCAAAGCTCTTTTTAATTTGCATGTCTTGCATTAAAACTTCCTGGACAAAGAGCATCCACCATTCATTACAGGTCTAAATAAAGACTGACCAAAACAGCAAAGTGGAAAAGCTGATTTGTTGCGTTTGTAGCCCTTCTGAAGACAGATTTACATAGTTCTTTGGGCCAAGTTGTGGCCTTTCCACTATAATAAATATGTTCTCATAAATACATGTCCAATGAATTTCGAGGCAATATGCATAAGAATGTGAGGAAACTTAGTTCCCTTACACCCGTCTGCCTGTTTGCCTTTGACTGTATGCATGTGGAATAGTGTATTCAGCACTTCAACATCTATTACACTAGTGCATCTGCCAGAGTCTGTATCAACCAGCTTTGAATTGCACCAGTTTACAATGTGAACAATAACAAAAACCAATGATTAATCCACTCCCAGAGCTCGTAGTTGTCTCTCGATCTCGTCGTCAGAAATGGTGGCTTGTTTGGAGGAGGCGGCGGCCCCGGGGACGCTCTTTCCTGCAGCTGGTGCTCTGACCATCTGGATTTATACAAAAGGCAGAAAACATCCATTAGCAATAAATAATTCACAGCGTTTCAGCCTGCAAAGAATAACTTGCTTTAAAATCAATCACAAAAATAAAAAAAATTCTACATTGGTTGGAAAACTGTGATCTTTTAGATGAGCTTATCAGCGATGAGACATATTTCCCTTTCAGAAAACAGCATTTACTTCACCAAAACCCAGAGACTTGGCAATACAGTGCCTAGCATAAGTATTCATACACCATGAACTTTTCCACTTTATAACCACAAACTGCTGTATCTTATAGGAGTTTTATGTGATCAGCCAACACAAAGTAGCAAATAACTGGAAAACAGAAGGAAAATGACATGATTATCAAAAATAAAAATCTAGATCTTTTTTAATTTTCTATTTACTAATTAGGTTGACTTATGAAAGCAGTTGATTCTCTAGATTTTATTTGCACAGCAAAAGTTTCAGATTTTTATTTGTAAAAACATTTGAGACAAAAAAGTAGATATCTGGGTATCTTTCCACATTACACTTATGGCTACTTTGTGTTGTCACGTATTACAGCAAAACTGTTCGGATGAAACTCTGCCACAATTTTTCAGGATTTCTTTCTAAACCTTTGGTGGCAAACCATCCATGTCGCAACCATTTTAAGTGAAGACACTTAAAAAAAAAAAAAAACACCATTTAAAATGTCATTGATTTCTGCAGACGTTTGCATACAAATACAATATGATCTTTCGCTGAAAGTAACTGATAAAATATGCAGGATTAGGTGTTCACTTCAAAATTTCAAAGCATGAAATACGATCCAAATGAAAATGAACAACTCTTGTGTTTAAGCACCATTTTAGTACATTTTTTAATCACTTTTAAGTTGGACAGAAAACTTTGTTTTCTTTCCTCAAGTAATTTTACACATTACCAGAGCTCTATTTTATAGTTACCCCCTTCTAAGACAAAGGATAATATTATCAAGCTGTTGGTATTTTCACTACAGCTGTGGCTGCATTTATTGGACAATGTGTGCATTTCTGCAGCATGTAGAGGTAATAATTCACGAAGCCCCCCAGGGGGAGCCAGACACACAGCAGACGGAAAGTGTGCAGAGCCTGAAGAGCTGTAGGCTAGCCCCACCATGTGGCAGCTGTTATGCATTTTAACAGCTGAATAAAAGAAATGCCATGTGGTGAATTCCTTGTTTTTGAACCACGAGTTTTCCTCATTTAGGAAAAATAGGTCTGTAAAATTTGCAGAAAACAATTTTCGTCCTCCAGAAATGGTTAGATACTCCTTTATCCAATGCAGAGAGCACAGGGGGTTAAATGTATTCCAGTATGTTAAATAGATCACATTAAGAGTCAGGTTCTTACCTTCCCTGAGATCTCAATACCGATCTCATCCAGGACCTGGTTGACAATGTCCTGAGATTCTTCTTCATCCCCAGATTCATCAAAAATGTCATCTAAAGTGTCGTTGACTGGACATATAATGATGTAGGTAGGCCGTAGGAAAAAGACATGAGAAAAAAACAATTTTAGGGGCATATTGAAACTTCAGGGTAAGTGTTCTTAATAAAAATCTTAAATCTTGGTTTTGTTTGACTTTTTCTACGTCCAAAACACACATACATCCTCATGCCATCCATATAAATCCTTAAAATGAGTTTCTGTAAAACGCTTAGAAATACCAAATCTGTGTGCCTAATGTGCGCTTACTCATGTCCTCAGTCATCCCCATCTTCATGTTCTCCTTCTGGAAGTCCTGCATGGTCTGCAGCGTCTTCTGTGGATCCATTTTCTTATTCACAGCCTGCATTGTCTGGAAACATCAGAATATAAGAGAGGAAGACATAAATCTTTCTCAGCTTTGTTGGAGGAGCGGCAGCAGACAGTAAACCCCTAGATTCCACATCCTCCGCTCCGGTACGTGTCCGTTCCGTTTCAAACCGCCTCCGTCAGTCTGTGAAAAGCAACGCCTACGAGTTACATAGGTTTAAATGGCCGGAGCGGACCAGAAAATTGGAACTGTTCCGTACGTGAACGGACGGAGCAGTAACGGAGGATGTGGAATTTAGAGGTGAGAACTGCTTCAATTTGTTAGGATCCTCCCCTAGCTGATCAAGCACAAATGAATTGTTTTAAAGAATAAATAAAGACTAAGATTAAAAATGATGAATCATTATGTTTGCATAGAGAATTGTGTGAATAAATATTTTAAAAAATGTACTTTAACATTAGACTTTCTAAGAAAGAAAGTCAGAACATAAATTCAGGCCAACAAAAAAGAAAACCCTGGAATTAATAAAGAACCTGCTTCTTTCCCAGTACCAATTTTCAGCTGGGCTCATGGATACCAACAACTGATCAAAATATCATGAGTGTCATAACAAAACTCTTAAACAACTTCTGCTTTTTATCCACCTATTTTACGATAAAGCTGATAAATAATGTGATTTTTGTAGATCCTCCATAGAAAATCAGAATACAACAAAGACAGTATAAAACATTCACCTTGGGTTTGTTTTAAGTGATGTAATGAAGCAGCACCAGGCTTGCGCTCTGGCTGTGGAAAACCAAAGCGTTATTTTTCCAAATCCAGATCTGAACTGGGACCAGCCCAAGTCTGGTACTGGAATTGCCTTGGTGGAAAACCCCTATTACCTTGGTTTCATATAATAGTCCGTCTATGTTGCACTGCCTCCATTATAGTGGATTTAATACCACCAGGTCTAAACAAAGACTCATTCAGAAATTCTGCAGATCATTCATTCTTATGTCAGACAAAAATAAATGTGATTTACTCTTATTGTCTCCAGCTGACTTCTTTCTTTCAAATCGCTTCAAATATTCCAATAATTATAAATGAACTGAATACATTTAAGAAAAAGTAAAACATTATTTTATAGAGAACTGCAGACGTGTTTGTGTCTAAACAAACTTGGCTTATATTTGACATGAAGCTGCTAATATCTTAGTCTTAAAGCCTTAAAGCGCAAACACCTCATCACCCTCCATTAATCTGAAGCCTAATTATATTTAACCTATTGGTGTGTGGCTGTACTATACATCGCTCCTGGCCAATAAATGTTTGTCACACTTCATTAACAACGATGCTGGGTCTTCGGTTTGAACACGAACAGCTTCTACAATAATTTTATTTGACAGTGTTGACATTTTCACACACCAAACAAAACAAAACAGAAAGAAATCAGAAAACAAACTTGTAATTACATTTCTGGGTGTTACGATATGCAAGTGGAAGTAATTCCTACTTTCAAACTATAGCTGTTAAAAAGTTAGCACACCTGACCGCAGACCAGCTGATGGGGTGAAGTATTTTACCTTGGCTGTAGTAGACATGGCACCAGCCATCTTCATTTGAGAGTTCATAACTTTTGTTTGCGTTGACATGGAGGTAACCTTGGAGCTCACAGCGTACGTCCGATTCTTCTGCTTCCTAAGCTGGACTAACTGCTTGGCAAGAATCTTACAAGCCTCTTTGTTTCCGCTTTTTGCCATTTTCTTGATCTCCAGCTCCTAGAGAGAAAACAAAAAGCAGATATGAACCCTAAGTGCAATTCTATTTTATTTTAGGACTTCTCAGTTTTTTATTTAAACCTGTGATTTCAATGTTTCTGACAACATTAAAAGATAATGACAAATATTTTAAAGTTTTATAAAAACTCTCCTTAATATTTGGTCAAAAGGCACCTATACCCAACATATTCATAGCTGTTTTGTCAACAAACTGAATGTTTTCAGGCACACCTCACATTATAAATACATAAAGGTATTTGTATTGATGAATCGCCAGAGAGCCTCAGATACCACTAGGTTTAGAAAAATAGACACCGTAAACAGAGTCTTTTAGGTCAGATACCACTCGCTGGCAAGCCAATCCATGCATTTAGCTTTTAGTAAACATGAGGAAGTAAGCGGATGCCTTCAGGGATTCTGTGCGAGAGCATCCCTGGAGACTACAAGCTGCAGGTTACAGTAAGCTAGCCAAGCCTCTCAGCACCAGCATGTATTGTTTATCTAGCATGTTGAAAGCATCCTCTTTAGGAACTAATAATTCTTTATGTTTAAAATTGTCTTTCCCCACTCAGCCATTTGCTTCTGCCTCTTAACACAAAACATTTGTGGATTGTCATTTATCAAACACATTAAGCGCCGTTGCTATTGTTGATCACAGCCTCTCAATATTTCCTTTTCCTTTCAGACATGAAGAAGACAGCTGTGTTGTGAAGGATAGATACTCCTCTTCTAGACATGATGTAATGCAGCACTCAACTGAGAGGCTGTTACGCTTTTCCTCCATATGCGAACGATAGATGGATAATTAGATACTAAAACAGCCTCAGTCTATGTTTATGTCAATTTTTCCATCTTCTTCTGCAAACAATATTAAGTGCTTTCAATTTTTCAAGAAGCTAAACTTTGTTGTTGTTTGGATTTTTCACATCTTGAAACAGGCCTAAAAATCAGAGATGGACCAAGAAATTGGCTGGTGACTGGAACCGGGCGATTTTCAGATTGATCATTTCACTCCTTCGCCATATTTAGTACTTTACAGATTTGGATGCTTCATGTCTGACTTTTACAGGTAAAAAATAAAGACTCTAGTAGTTCCCAGTAATCTCTTTTTTATCCTTTTGGTCTTTCAACCTGTTTATAATGCTGGATTATGAAATGTTGGCAGGTTACATCAGGCTCTTCAGATGTCCTTGAACAGCCTGGACAAGAAAAAAAAAAAAACTTGCAGGGAATTTAAATTCTGCATGTTTATCTGAATATTACGCGTTTATTAAAAAATTAAATAAACTAAAAAAGCTATGTAGGCATTGTGGTGTAGTCCTCAACAAGCGTACCATTGTAAGAAAGCTCCTGAATTGCCCTAAAAACAAAAATCCCAGAATGCTGTTTTTTTTTTTACCAGACCTAGGTACCTACTTATGAAAGACAGTGGTGTTCTCAGTTTGTGGCCAACAGAGTCAAAGTTGTTCTTAGGAGTTACAACTTAAACAGAAAAATAACAGTCAATGCACACTTTTGACAGTTAATATTTTGTAAAAGATAATTATTTATGCAAAGTAAATATAAAGAGTTAGTTCTCAGCATGAAGAGTTACATTTTATTGTTCCGTTCCAATGTCCACTGCTGTCAGAAGAAAATAATTTACAGTTTATAATCAAATACATACTTGGAAATACTGTGTACAGCCACTGGTCTGGTATATGACAACAGTCGCAGCTGCTTATGTGGCCCTCTGGGAAAAATAATTCCCCACCCCTGCTCCAGGTAATACACACGAGACCAATGTTTATAGTTAGAAATGCTAACTGGACTAATCATGCTCATTGCAAATACATGAGATACTTAACATATTTTTAAATCCTTCGGTCTTTGTTTTAAATTAGCGAAACACGACGATTGTTTTCAGACACACACGCTGAATGACTCCTCTGCTCCTGATCTAAATAATTAATCACCACTCTTGGTTAAAAGGCTGGAATTACATATTTTGAGCATTGTTATTATAGTTGTTGAAGACAAATCAAAATGGTCAGAACTTTATGAAAGTGAAGAATCGAATTTGGCTACAAATCTGAAAAATCAGCCAGAACTAAACGAAGAGAACTCCTCAAACAGAATCAAGTTCGTCTGGTCCTCCTTAACTTTACGGCAAATTAAAAAGCAGTGAAGCTGTTAGGCAGCATAACCCACACCCCTTATATATACATAATATATAAATATACTGATTTTTAGCTTGGCAGTCAAATCTAACCAATTTTAACATATCCATTTCATTTTGCTCACATATTCCCTCGTGAAAAATGAAACATACATCATAATAAGACATACTTTGAATCCTTAGTCCTTTGCCACTTTTAATAAAAGGCAGTGCCTATAAATCTGAGAGTGGGCACATTTTTTTATTGGAAGCACAATGGGGGACCCTTATGATTGTGCTAACTTGCAGATATAAGTAGTTTTCATTTGCAAGCCAAGATCTTTTTAATTCAGGGTGCGCAACAAAGCTTTTAAAGACCAGACTAATTAGCGGAAAGCATTAATGAAGAACAAAACTGGGATTCCCTGGGGAGGTAATTATGTCCCATACGATATTTACTTAATAACCCAAAATGAGGAAGACACCCTCTGCTTCTTTGATCTCAGAAAAACGGAGGATGTAATATACGGTTGTGACTATAGGCTCATCGAGTGATAGACTCACTTGCCTGAAGCGAAGCTACTACACAGGATCACTCCCATCTTTTCACTTGGACCCGTCAGCCACTTGGTCTCAGTCCTTGGTGGTGTAAGATTCAAACATGTTTCTGGGACTTTTTTGTGCGCGTCATACGCTGTGGGGGTCATCAAAGCTTTGATGCAATATGTAGTAATCTAACAAAAATACCGTGCACACACTGTATTTGTTATGTTCCCCTTTTTAAACTTTTTAGTTGTGTGTGAGAATTCTTACCATTTGTTTCTCTTGTTTCTCCAGCGCTGCTCTGTCCCTGGTGATCTGTCTCTGAGTGCCTCGTAGCTCCTTAGACTGTTCCTTGATGATGTCTTCAGAAAATGCAAAACAAGGAAGAAACACCGTTTAATACTTCATATCAATCAACCAATCAGATTTTATTGGTAAAGCATTTTTCATACAATCACCTGTAACACCAAGTGATTTACAGAAAGGGGAAAAAACATGGAATTATTAAAAATACAGAAAAATGTTATTTCATTAAAATAATTATTGGACAACTAGAATAAAATGTCCTGAAGAATTCAGAAGGAAGCAAATGCCATCCCAATCATAGAGTGAAAAAGATCTGATAAAACCTAAAATAGAACTTGCTTAATTTACAAGTTATGAAAAATGATAAACAAATAAAGTATATAACAAATAAAACATGGATAAAAATGCACAGATACTGAAGTTCAAGTAATAGCCAAGATTGAAAAACGTTTTTAAATTGTTTTACAAATGGATGCTACCTCATTATTCTTTTAACAAAGATAGAACCTCTTAAAACTGAAACAGAGGTGTGCGTTTAGATAAAACTTAACCTAAAAATTATTAAATAAACCTTTGGTTTACGCTGGACTTGTCTCATAACAAAAAAAGAAGAAAAAAAAAAAAACAAGTGACAAAACAAAGACTTCTTAACTCCTACAATAAAATCCAACAGAAATCTAAAGCACTGCAGCGTTAACCCTAACAGCAAGCTTGTTTGGTTGTCTGTACCCAGATGCACGCAGAACACCACAGCCTGATCAGCAGTGCCCTGAATACACACCGACAACTGTGGCAACAGCGCCGGCAGCTGACACCAAGACTGAGTCAGTCAGCTCCAAACCCTCACACAAACATAAAATAGCATCGTGTGAGATATTGTGCAATCCTGAAGTCACACAATCATCCATCCATCCAGAACAATCGGCATAATTTGCATGGCTGCTAGACAAAAACAGTCCACAGATTTATTTGATGTTGTTGGTCCAAAAGTCTGAGGTGTATATTTATGATTGTGCATATTTAGAATATCTATTGTTTCTATCCCTCTATCTATGATCCGCTTTATATTTTAAATATACACATGATCTTCTGTTATTAAAACATCATTATAAATAAAAACAATGCAAGTTATTTAACAGAAAAAAAAGAAAAAACTAATTTCAACATCTAAATTAGAAGTAAAAAACAAAATGAACCACACAGCTTTACACAACTTATTAAATCTTATGTCATAACTGAAATGACAGAATATCCCACTCTGTCAAAGCAGCGGTGAGTGACAAAACAAGCGTATCCTTTCAAAAAAAGTTAGCTATAATAAACTTATTAGAATCACATCACTGCAGTGGACCACTTGTAAGGATGATGCATAAGTGCGTATAAGGTGACGTGCCGCCAACGTATCAAAGTGGGAGGGATATCATCCTACAAATATGTGCGATCTATCCCCCCCACCATGACCACCGCAAGTAAATTCCAAATTTACCAGAAAGCACTCCGACTACCAGACCCATGGCAAAAAATTGAACAAAACCCCCGGTCCAAAGAGTGAAAGGGTGAGGGAAGACTCAGCGAATGAATGACTCAAGAAACTACAAAAGAAAAGCCATGGCTATAGATCTGACAACAGCTCAACGTACAGTGAAGGTAAGGGAGCACAGCAAGTACAGTATGCAGATTGTTGCTGTGGGTGAGGCTGGGATGACAGGGATGGGAGGGGTAAATAAGCAATTCAACGGACACTTTTTCTTACAACAGCTAAGCCTTTTTTTCCTTAAACCTGCTTCTCTATTTCATTGAAGTTTTTCCACACATAAATGTATAAAAAGGTTGAGAGTCGGATATTAGAATTTTCTGGCATTCCAGCCCTGAGACTCATTATTTGAAAAAGAATAATTGATTCATTAATTTGTAGAAAAACGGTGTCAGATTTTCCATTTTAACTCTGAATGGCTGATTACCTTGCCTGAAGAAAATATTCAAATATTCATACTGTAAGGCTTTCCAGAACCGTAAAATGAGCATATTACTAAAATGAATAGGTCAGTGGATGACAGCACGCCTAGACGTCATTGTTTAACAACCCTTCAAATTCATTACGCAATTTTATTACAATGACATTTTCATCCTCTTGTTCCCCTCAATAGTCTAAGTTTAGTTAGTCTAAAGTACTTTGGATTTTATGTGTCAAACAAAAAGAGAAATGTAGTCAAAATGTTTGAGTTAGAGACACTGAACTGAGGTCAATTTGTAAAAATCCGGTGTTTTGTTGATGAATGTAGTTTAAACATAACCGTTCCGGATACTTTTAATGTGTGGATAATGAGTTTCAGTTGATTGAAATGCAATCACGTTTTCTAACTAAAAACATCCTCTTCGAACAGCTCAACGTCAAAGTATCCGTTTAATTTTATTGGTCAGTTGCTTTGTGAGAAACCCCATTAACTCTTTTAGATTTTAGAGTCGTTTATTTGTATATTAACTGCCCCATTCATATCCTAGCTTGCTTCCTTTAATCCAGGTAGAGTTTGGCAGCGTTTCGACGCTTTCTCCCGGTTAGTAGCGTAACTGGTGACTCAACAAAACCGAGAACAGGTTCAACGAGTTATATGGGAACAGCTAATTTAAACAGGAACAACACAACAGGCTGAAAACAACCGGGCTAAAAATAAAGTTGGCTAGCTTTTTTTTTTTACACAGAACAAACTTACCATCGACAGTCTTCTTCTTGAAGAGGGAAACCATGTCGCTACCCTGTATCTCAACTAAATACAAAAAAATAAATACAAGTCGTGTACTTTTAAACACTGCTGGTTCCTGTGGTCGTTTAGCCGTCAGCCAGGACTGTCTGCGTTATCAGCCTTCGTTTCCTGGTTGACTTCTGCTCTCGGAGTTCCTCCCTCAGTTGGCGTCACGGTGGGACCTTTGTGTTGCTTTCAAGTGTACTGCGGAAAAATTCAATATGGCGTGAGCATATTTCTAAAAAAAATAACATATCTAGGAAAAAAACTGTGTAGGTTCGAGCTCTTTTGGGTGGTGAAGTTCAAAGTAAGGAATGTTCGTATCGTGGTCTTGCCACAACCTTCCGTAATTAAAATTAACCTACAAAGCTATGTGATGAAAACTCTTCTATCATTACCTTCCATGGTTTCAACAAATAAAACACTCTAATGAAAGGAACATCATTTTTTTGTACAGAACAATAACGAGCATTATTTTCATAACAATAAAGAATCCTTGAAACATATACAGTCCCTTATTTTGGGTGCGTTGTCTACATGATTCGTACTGAAACCATTCTCCGTGTAGCTCTTGAATGTAGCACAGAGTCGGAAGCTGTTAATAAAAGAAATGTGCTTGTTTTACCGTATAAATAGGCTACGCATGACCTTCAAATTTTTAAAGATTACTCGATCAGCTAAATTGATTTGTCTTTCCAATCTGACATTTGCAACTTTGCTTTTGCATATGCACAGGAATTGTACAGTTGCATCTTACACCTGTCGTAACACAAACATAAAGTTCTTTGCAAAATATTCATATCTGACGGTTTTTGTTTTTTTTTTTACATTTTGTCAAGCTACAGTGCATCACTGTAAAGTCAAAAGACATTGATTTGTGGTTTCAATTTCGTTTTTAAAATATACATCTGAAAAGTATGGTGTGTTTTTAGTCCTCAGTCAATGCTTTATTTCAATCTCTACCAGTTTTGCACTTATAGACACAAAACGTTTGCCCCTTTCTTCTTTTCAAACCAGCTCAGGCTCAGTCAGATAGCATAGAGAGCATCTGTGGACAGCAATTTTGAAGTCTTAACACAGATTCTCAGTTGGTTTTAAATCTACACTTTAACTGGGTCTTGTTAACACATAGCTATGCTTTGATCTGAACAAATCCATTGTAATTATGGTAGTATTTTCTGGGTTTGTTTTCCTGTTAGAAGGTGAATATCGAGTCTTTGCCAGCCTCTAACAAGTCTTCTTTAAGTATTCACTTGTCCCTGCTGAAGAAAAGTTTGCAGTTGTACTTTACTCTTACAGTTTTTGGTTGATGGACTGAACAGTGCTCAGAACAGAGTCAGGGGGTTGAATAAAAATCCATCTATCATCTATGCCACTTATCTTTGCAGGGTCTCGGATGGGGCTTTGACCTATCTCCAGCGGTCAGTGGGCGAGAAGGAGGGTACATTGTAGAGAGGTCGCCTGTCCATCACAAAGCAACCCTGAAACACACAAGACAAACATCCATGCACAGAAACACATTCAGACCAAAGCAATTTAGAGAGAACAATTAATGTAACAGTCTGTTTTTTTGGACTGCAGGAGGAAGCCAGAGTACTCATGCTTGCACAGGGAATATGCAAACTCCTTTCAGAAAGACCCCAGGCTAGGATTCAAATCCAGGACCTTCTTGCTGCAAGGCAACTAAAAACTGCTCTGCCATGCAGCCCTGAATAAAATCCAACATTTTTTAAGAGTTATATTATTAATTTAATTTTGTTTCACAACTATTTGCTACTTTGTGTTGGGCTATTATATACTACTATACTATATAAACTCCCAAGTAAATATATTGTTTGTGGTTGTAACATTACAAAATGTGATAACATTAAGGGGCATGCATAGCTTTGTAAGGAACTCTATCTATAAAATCACAGTTACATACAAAAAAGCCAATTCACTTAAAGTGCAAGTAACTGGACAGTGCTTAAATGCTGAGCTCCAGTCAGCAAGGTTTGCAGGTGAGTCGACAAGACCGAGAACAGTTTAAACAAGTAAAGTTTGGACAGGTCAGTTAAGATGACATCAGTGGAGCTTAAAATAATTAGCTCATTTTAAACACAGAGAATCTGTACTTTAACATCAACTTTGTTTGGATTTGAGGACAGAGCAGTGATGTGGCTTCCATATTTTAAGAGAATGGTCCATGTAATTCCCCCTACGGCAGTATCATGTATTGCATTTCCAATTTCATTTCTTGCCTTTTTATTACCAGACGAGAGCTAAACCATCTACTCTATTTTGTATTTATATATTCCTATTTTACTATGTCATATTAAAAAGGAAGGATGTTTGTGTGGGTCAAATGGGACTCTTGAACCATAACCAACTGAATTTTGTGTTTTTGTCAGAACTGGGACGAATACATGACACAGAAAAGAAGACATAAAAGCGGGTGAGGACTCATCCTAGGAATAATGTGAGATGCCAACTTGGGACATAAGAGAGAGGGGTGACTTTGAAAGAGGAAGATGGGAAGCCGTCAGCGTTTTTCCCTTATCTCCAAGGAGGTGAGTATGTGTGAGTGCAAAGTCGCCTCTGTGCATCAGCATGTCGTCCTGAG
The DNA here is from genome assembly GCA_036173005.1 of Crenichthys baileyi. NCBI lineage: Eukaryota > Metazoa > Chordata > Actinopteri > Cyprinodontiformes > Goodeidae > Crenichthys > Crenichthys baileyi. The sequence goes on along the minus strand of JAHHUM010002923.1, from coordinate 566,988 downwards.
GCATTACTCTTGTTAAGGTTATTAGAGAAGATGTTTAGCACTAATCAGTGGAGGACCAAAGGGACCACCACTAAATGGCCTCATCATCACAGGGCCCTTGTGGTGATAAATCTAGCCCCAAGCGTTGAGAGGGCTGGCTGGCTCTAAGCATGGCTGTCTCTGACTGTGTAGGTGCAAAGCAGTTCAATGTAAATCAGTACTTGGGAATTAAATCTGGTAGTTTTTTTTTTATTTGCTAATTTCCATTTGATTAACAATGACGTACTGATCAGCTTTTCAACTTGAGTCTGAGTGAAACTGATGTGATTATAAAAAAAAATCAGTTAACCCTGTTATCAGTAAGGATTTGTAATTTAAATGATTAATCTTATGGTCATATTATGGTCTAAGCCTTTTCCCTTTTCAATGTAGCAGAAAAATAAACAGCCTATTGAAATGTGAGGAACACTTCCCTCCCTCTTTTTCTTCTATAGACCTGATTGTCTCCTACTTTCTCCACTTAGTTCTTCCAGCCAACCCATTTTCACCCTGTGATCTAGCCCGGAGCAAACTAGTCCGTAATGTTACGGCACTAACTACAGTGTGTCTGCACACAGACCCAGCAGAGAGAAAGAAACAATCATGTGTGAAATTAAATCTCTGCACAAACAGAGGGGAGTGAGAGCCATAAAGTACACTGAGCTTTTCAGCTTTGAGGGATCACCAAAAAAATCATACAAATCCCTTCACTTGATGATTTTTGCAATTTATTTGACTGACATTTCTGTTGCTTCTTTTTACAGGTGAACTCATTCATAGATGTCTAGATGTGAACCTGATTATGTCCTAACAACATTAAAAAAGTCAGACGTTTGACACCAATTTAAAAAAGTAAATTCATTGGTTTTATCTGCATCACAATTCTTCCATCATATTTTACATAATTTTTTTCTAGAGTGTATCATGATGATACAATACATTAATGTTCCAATGAAATTGACTGTCGACAGTTGGTACATGCTTGTCCAGGAGAGGTGATTGCTGGTAGCCAGCGACTCATAGCAATCGGCTGGGTTTCCTAAGATAAAAGACTATTTACCAATTTTAATAATAAAGTGAACCTTTCTGCATGTAATTGGCCATAAATCCGTCTGCAAAACGGATTGAATTTAGGGTATTTTGTAGAGTGCCTTGAGACAATATTTTTTGTGAATTGGCACTGTATAAAAATCATTTGTATTGAGCACCCTTTACTCTTACACCCATAAATAAATTAAATGCAAATCACTATGTGCATCATAAAAATCACAATGGACAGAATCCCGAATGCCCCAACATGGCGGTGGCAGCATCATATTTTTTTTTCAGCAGGGATGGGGAAGCTGGCCAGAGTTAATGGCAAGTTGGATGGAGCTAATTACAGATCATTGCTGGACATAAGCACGCTAAAGGCCACAATAGACTTCAGACTGGGGTGGAGATGAACTTTTATGATCCTAAAGTCAAAGCTACAATGGAATCATTAAGATCAAAGCATGTTCATGTGTTAGAATGGCCCAGTCAAAGTCTGGACAGAAATCAAGTCTGTGGAAAAACTTGAAAATTAATGTTCATAGATGCTCTCCATCCAAACTGACTGAGTCTGGCGGATTTTACAAAGAAAAAGTTATGCACAAATTTCAATCTCTAGATGTACAAAGTTGATAGAGCCCAAAAGACTTGCAGCTGTAACTGCAGCAAAAGGTGGTTCTACAAATATCTATCGGGTGGGCTGAAAAGAGATACTTATCACACTTTCCTGATTTTTATTTGTAAAAAGAAATGAAAACCATATATTGTTTCTTTCCTCTTCATAAATGTGTGCTATTGTGTTTTGGTCTATCTCTGAAAATTCCAATAAAATACAGTTATTGTAGGTGTATTTAGGTGTATTCATACTTTTGCAAGGCACTGTATCTGCACAATGATTTAAATGAAATCAATAGCAACATATTCTGAACAAGTAGGCTACAAAACGTCAGACAAACCTGCTCCCTAGATGTTTCCTTTTGATGGCAGATGAGCTTGGTGTCGTATTTCAGCAAAACCAAGGATTTCATCATATGTTCATGATTTATCATTTGCATTAGAATTTCATTAAATCCCAGATGGTCTCCTCAGTGTGTATCTTATTTTCTTGCTTCACAAACATACTATAAATCTGAGTGATAATAGGGTGAAGCATGCGAATATATTACATATTATTCCTTCACACCTGACAAGTAACTGCAGGCTGAAATATTCTTGTCTGCTTGAACAGAGAGGCACAGGGGCTGTAATGGGAGATTTGGGATTTTAGAAGCCCCTCTTCACTCTGATGGATCCATGGTGAACACATCAATGATACGTCAACAGAGACACTGTCAAATACAAAGGAAATGCATGTAATGTAATTAGACACCATTTCTGACAAAAAGATAACACACGACTAGAAAAAGTTTAGTCCTTTTGGATTCCAGGATATATCAGCATTATGTATATCTGACTAAGACACCTTCCCCTCTTTATTCCAACACAAATGTAGCCAATGCTAGGTGCTGCTCTGATTTGCCCTAAAATGGTGCTTAAATTGCTATTTTACATTTACCATTGACTTCCTGTTTAACTGGTTGGTGGAGACTTTGTTCATACCATAATTATTGGTTCCACTGCTGTTCATATTTTGTATAACCCTTTTTTTTCTAATAAGGCAGCATTTATAAGGTTTCGAAAGTTTGCAGTTTACAGAGAGGGGTTTCTTTGACTGTCCTTCTCATACTGTTTTCTGTTCAGCTCATTCCACAGGTTTTCAGGAGGATTTTGGTTTAAAGACTTAGGTGTCCATGGATTTGGTGTGTAGTAAACCATTTCTGTGATGATTTGGCCATAGGTTTTGGATCATTACCCTGTTGAAAGACCCAATGATGACCCACTCTCAGTTCTTTGCCAGAAGCCACCTGATTTTTATTTACACTCTCCTGTTGTATCAAAGAGTTCATGGTGCCATGCTTTCTCGTAAATGTTCTCATGGAAGGTTCTTATGGAAAACAAACAGGCCCACAGCATCACAGATCTACCACTGAACATAATAGTGGGCTTGAGGTTTTCCGCATCCTTTGTTTGAGCTTAGGCGCAACCAGAGCATTTGTGGAATATAGCATGCTATGCCAGGTTAGGTCTCATTAGAATTGAGCAAACTCCACATATTTACTCCACACATTCCATGTTTGTGATGGTATGACAGAAAAGGCTTTTTCCTGGCATGCAAACAACTTGTTGGCATTTAGACAGCATGACAATGGTTATGAAGCTTTGGTGGTCTTTGCTGTAATTCTGTAACACTGAGCTTTGGAGATTTTTCTACCATCCTTTTCACTGTGAGTGCTGGCACAGTTTCAGTTGTTTCAGTTGTTTTAAACTTTTTAGGTATTGCTTTGACCATAGACAGGGGCACGTTTAGGTGACTACTTATTTTACTGTAGCCCTTTCCTGACGTATGAAGATCAACACGCAGCTGCCGTAACAGACTGATATGCTCTCTTACCTTTATTATTTCAAAGAGTGACCAAGAGTGCAACAACATATCTGCAGGAAAAAAGGAAGTCATGGATTTCTAAATCAAGGTCCATAGACCCTATTATCTGCTTAAAAATGTATTATACATTAGAGAATTGCATTCATTTATTTTAAATTGTCATGGTATTGATAATTTCTATTAAAACAAATTATTTCTAATTTTTTCTTTCCTCCACTCAATAAATGCAATACAAATAAAGGTTAAATCCTTCCCAAATTTCCACTATAGGGTGGGACCACCTAATTAACTTTTTATTGCCGCATTTTAAAATTTGAAATGGTCTAGCCCCATCTTATTTATGTGATCTCCTCAATATCCACACACCTTCGAGAGCACTCTGGTCAACCAGCCAGTTTCTCCTTGACGTTCCTAGGTCAAAGTTAAAATGTAGAGGAGATCGAGCATTTGCTGTGGCAGTCCAAAGACTGTGCAGTACCTTACCTCTACATGTCAGCGGTACAGAGTTAGAATCCTTTAAATGTCTTTTAGAAGCTCACATCTTTTTCCTGGCCTTTCACTGGTTGAGTATGAGATACTAAATAGTTCTTAGAAATCCTAATTTATGACTGTCGACGTAATTGTGAAGCACTTTGTTGAGGGAAATGTAAATATAAAGCAACCAGAAGACATTTCGCATTATATTCTGTTTGTTTTGAGATGTTTGGTTTCAATGACAAGATCATTTCAGCTTATGTTATACTGTTTGCACATTATGTGCATAAATATTTTGTGGTCATGTTTTTGTATAAAGACTTTAATGTATTTACTGGAAAAAATATGGTTTCCAGTAAGCTACAGCTTCATGTTTAACTTTATTAAAAACAATGATTTGTAAATGACAGCATTTTAAAGTAGGATATCAAAGAAGTTGACTAATTCTATTTTAAAACACAGTCTATGTCAGACATTAAATGTAAATAAAAGTGAGACATTTTTATTCATTTCTGACCAAAGTGATGGAGAGGAGACAGGACATATGGATGACAGCAGGTGTCTGAAAGAGTGGGACGACAGAGGGGGAATTGGAATCAGGAAAACAGGGTGGGAACAGCAGGGAAGGCGCAGGGCAGGGGAGTTCGGGATGGTCCAATAAATCGAGTGAGTGACTCCACTCTTTTTTGCCCGTGGGACAAATGTAGTTGCGCTCACCGACGCAGCACAGCATCAGGGAATAGCGGGTAATGAGAGATTATTTCACCCTGTAGTGTTTGCTCATCATCACTGCCACTCCCAGCTTCCTCAGCCTCCCAGGACACACACACTCACACACACATAATGCCACAGACAAGATGGAAGATGCAGTGCTTGGATGCAGTTGTGGAGTTACAAACAAATAACCAGAGATGAGCCTGAAATAAGCACACACACACACACACACACACATAACACACACACACCCACATCCCAAAACTTGCTGGTTTGGTGAGTAAGGTCAAACAGTAACGTGGAATAGTTTAAATCTGCTGCTGGCACCTTTTCTAGATTTCACACTCAGTGGGGCTCCCCTCGCTTATACCATTTAATGACATTCTCTATTTCCACAGGTCCTTTTTTGCCTGGGGATGCCAATCTGTTTAAGGGTATGCCCTACACATGTCAAACCAGAACTCTTTTTTTGCCCCTTTCTCTTTTTTTTCAAACTCTCTCTTCTGTCTCTCTGGTCCATGGTCCTTCTTGCCTGAAGCCAGACTACAACCACAAGAAGTGGGCTGGTGTTCCCAGCAGGGGGCCAGGCTCAGATGAACCATTAGCATGGGGGAATTAGAGTCATTAAGCCTGGAAGGGCAATAGAGGACAAGTCCTTCTTCTGGAGAAGAGGAATGAGGTTTACAAAGTTGGATGTAGGAGGTAACAGATGGATGAGCAGATTTATTATGACTATAGGTGGTTATTCTGTGCAGTTATGCGAACTGCACATATTTAAAAATTATTCACAGTCCTTGTTCTGAATCAAACTATCTTTGAAAGATCTTCAGGTTTTCACCGAGATATGAATTAGACCTATACTGTGCCTTACAAAAAAATCATGCCCCTTCTTTTAAAATTGCTTACATTACATCAAAAAACCCCTGAACAAACTACCCCCACACAGAAACTTGGTCATGGCAGCATCATACTGTGAGGTGGCCTTTCTTTTTTCAGCAGGGACTGAGAAGCAGTTTAAAGGTAATGGATAAGTGGATGGGGCTGAATACAGGGTAATTCTGGAAATTAAAGCCTTTTAGATGCTACCAAAGACTGGAAACTCGTTCACCTTCCAGCTGAACACAAACCCTAACAGTCAGAGCTAATGTGGAATGGTTTCAGTCTTAACTGTCACGAAAGGTGAGATTGTAATAGGACCAAACTGAAGACAGGAACTCAGGAGCTGCATTTTATATATAAGGATTATATTTATTAAGAATAATTAAAAAACAAAAAAAAAACAACTTACAACAGGCAGGAGGATAACACGACAAGAAGCATCGATTGAAAAATGAGCAGAGTAACAGGCAGAACAAACAAAGGGTTTCAGCGATGAACAAAGACAACCAGTGAACATATATACTGAGGCAGTGGTAGAGAAATGACAAGCAAATCAGATGAGCTAATCAGAGAAAATGAGTTCCAGCTGGCTGAGGCAGAGAGGGAAAAGGCAGGGCAGCTGAAGGAGGGAGGCTAATTTACATGAAGGGAGCAGAAACACAGAGAAACACAGGGAAGTGTCTAACAGAAATCTAACAAGAACTAACTTCTAGATAAAGAACACTGAAACATAAAAGAATGAACAAATAGGGAAAACACCTAACAGTATATCTTATCTAATGTGTTTCTTAATATAAACAATAATAATGACACATAATAAACAGCAAAGATATAGTCAAAATACATACACAAACAAAAATCAAGACCCAATACCTCCGGATCGTGACAAAAGAATATTCATATGTTAGAATGGCCCAGTCAAAGTCCAGAACTAAGTCATGAATCTGTAAAAAGTCTACCAATTTGCTTTTTACAAATCTTCTGCAAAAGAACAATATACAGGAAGTTATGTTCTTAAATGTGCAAACCTGGTGCAATCATACCACAAAACACTTGCACTTGTTGTAATTCAAGGTAACGGTTGTTCTATGTAGTATATTCACAATTATGTGATTGTTTGTGTTGGTCTATCTCATAAAATCCCCAGAAAATACATTTGAGTTTGAGGTTGAAATGTGACAAAATTAAAAAAAGGTTCAGAGTAAGACGCTGTATATTTGTGGCTGAGGCACAAAAACAGACAAATAGCAAATTATGTGTGTTTCCTTCTTATTATTTATTCATACGGCAGTTTGGAAAGCATTTTATTACAGTCACACAAAATATCAGCTAGTAATATATTGGTTATTTAAACAAACATGAAAATTTAAAACATAAACTGCTACCAGCAAAATGCTATTTGAAGTCACACATGTTCACCTAATTTTACACCTATCAGGATATAAATTTAAATGTCTTGCGTAAACAATGCTGCATTATTACTCAAAATTTGCTGTGAATTGTCCTATTTAACTTCAATCCATGGTCATTTTGTTTAAGGGGGAAGTTTTGCGCTGAAGTGACCCTCCGGAGAGGAGCATCTTCAGTGAAGTTAGTTCCTATCCTCTGCTATGACCCTTCCTTTGAGTCTTCATCATTTCATTAACTACTGGCTGGTAGCCGGAGTAGCTCCCATTATCTTTACACATGCAGAATGGGAACTAAAGCTGGAGGATGGACTTTGTAATTATGCGCTTTTTAAACAAGGTCAGCATGCTGACTCTGAACCTCACATCCAATGGTTGCTCCAGAACAGCTAGATTTCATTGGTGCAACCACATGAGCAAACACAGTGTGAAGGATGTACTTTTCTTTTTTCACTGAACACAATTAAAAATCTCATTTACGTGTAGAAAATCTGCAGAAATGTTAAGAACAATAAAACCCAATCAATGAGTTAATGGATGCGTTGTAAGTGCGTTTGTTTTTTCCTGGGTTTGACATTTAAATTGTGTTTCCATTAACTTACAAATGACTCTTTTCTTCATTAGAGTGCAAATGATTCCACCAAGTTATGTCTTCCTGAAACTCAATTATAGATCAAGAATCATCTTTGGTTTTTTTAAAAAAGCTGGGACTCTTTTTTTATTCTTAGGCAATTTTTTTTTTTGTTCAAACTTCAAAATAATGAATTAAATCCCCAAATTGCATCATTTCTTGTGCTTGGGGATACATTAATGGTTAGACTCTTCTCTTCTCCAAACTCAGACACTCACCATGAAGACAGTTCCTCCAAATAGAGGGCACAAAACCAATGAAATCATGCAATGTTGCCATTTGACAAATTATTTTTTATTATACATGACTGTGTGCTTGATGTTAAAATTGTTTTGTCCTTAAGGAATAAAACCAAATTTTGCACATGCAGCTTTTGAATCTTATTAAATGGACAGTCTATGGGTGTAAAATCATGTACTTGAAAACAAACCTTGGGTGTGTAATAGGAAGATAAAAAGATTCCACACCTCTGAATCCTCCTTGCCATACTGGTGTCAGCTTAAGACTCATAGTTTGAGGTAATATTAGATGACCAGACACCTGGACACTAAACTACTGTTTGTCAAAAAGCATGATTGGTGATCTTGGCTCTGAATAAAAGGAAAACATAATTCTGCCCCTATGGTTCTCAAACTTTTTGTAACATGTTCCCCCTAAGGGAGTTCTTAATTTGTCAAAGTACAATCACACCAACAGATATTTTTAAAATGAAGTACTTTTTTTCACATATCTTGGTTGTAATGAGTGGTTATTCGAGCTATTTGTCCCTTTTTGCTAACTTGAAGCAGTCTACCTATTCTTCGCTGACATCAACAAGGCATTTTTGTCCCCACAACTGCTTCCCCCTGGAAGGGTGCTGGGAAACATTGATAATGATCACCTGCTGATAAATCAAATCGTTTAGTCACAATTTTAAATGTTGGACAAACTTAAAAATAGTGCTTTATTAGATATTAAATTCAATTAAGTGAGATATGTACCTACTGATGATAACCTTAATTCATTAGCAACACATTAACGCAAGATTTTCCTCTGCTCAAAGCTGGAATGTCTTATATTTCCTCCTAACAAATCTAAATTATATTATATTATAGTTAGGGTCTCATTGTTAGGGAAACCAAAAATCTGTATTTTTAAGTTGGCTTTACCTTCAGACATTTTATGTGACAGACCTAAAACAAATAGAATAGAACACTCTTTTCTTTTTTTCATTTTTATCAGTGCAGACAGTGTATCAGCACTTAAGAAAGGCCAATGGAAACACACAGATAGACTCACTAAAATAAGCAATAGTTATACAAATAAAAAAAAGAAACTGTGAAAGTTAGTAGTGGTTATAGGGTCTAACAGCTTTAGAAAGAAAAACTATGGTAATGCTCCTTTGTGCATTTAGGATGCAGCAGCTTGTCACTGAAGGAACTCTCCAGTGCTGAAACACTGCCGAACATGGGGATAAGAAACATTATCCAGGAGTGATGTTATTTTAGAGGTCTCTTTTCTCCACCACCTGCATTGGATCAAGGGGGCATTCCCAGTGGTCCTCCTTGTGAGCTTATGCAGTCGGCTCTTCTCAGCTGTTGATAACAACAGCACATAACACAACAGACAAGGGCTGATGCCACAACTGAGTCAAAAAAAGGTATTCAAGTTTGGTCCCTGCATCCCAGAGGGACCTGAGTCTGCTCAGCATGTGTCAGGAAAAATGGAAGGAAAGTTATACAGATTTACAAAAAATAATCACAAAACTGTGGTGTGCGTTTGTATTCAGCCAGCCAGACTCAATACTTTCTACAACCACATTCCACTGCAGTTACTGCTGTGAATCCTTTTGGGTATGTCTCTAACAGCTTTACCCATCTACAAACTAGCTCAAGATCTGTCATATTTGAGAGCATCTCTAAACATACATTTTCAAGTCTTTCCACAGATTCTCAATTGGATTTAAGTGTAGAATTTGACTAGGCCATTCCACCAACAGATTTTCTATCAGCATTTCCCTGTTTCCACCCATCCTCCTATCAACTATGACAAGCTTCCTTGTCCCTGCCAAAGAAAAGTATCCCCACATGCTGGCACCAACCTGTTTCACCCTAGGTGATTCATTCAGGGTTATGTGCATTGCTTCTTTTCCACCATAGATATTTTACATGTATGCTAAGAACCCAATTTTGATCTTTATGTGGCTTGTGGCAAATTGCAAACAGCCTTTGTGGCTGTCCTTTAACAGTGACTTCTTTTTTTGCACTTCCCCACAAAGACCTTATTTGTGACAACTACACAACCAGCAGTTGTCCTGTCAACAGATCTGACCTCTGAAGAAAAATATTTTACACTACATTATATTTAAGGAAATTGCAGTAAACAATGCAGTCAAGTTCAGTGTGTTATTTCAATTGGTTAAAAGGTTTTCTATCTATGGAAACCAAGCAGATTGCATCGTGTCACTCACTTGCAGCATTCACTACTCAGAGACAAGCATGTAGCGAAAATTGACAGTCGTTTGCATTGTTTTGTTGACTTGTGTCGCATTTTTAGGTTTATGATAAATATGAATGATGAACCAGTATGTAATTCTCTTACAAACTAGTACTGTTCAATCATTTTTTGGAATATTTACCACTAAAAATATTAATAACGAAATGTGCCTTTTTGGTGACAAAAAACAGTCTGTTAATAGTATGTTAATAATATTAGCATCTACTTGCATATCTGAACATTCTTAATAATCATTTTCACCTCACATTCATAATAACTGTCATCATCATCATTATACTTTCATCTTGAGAGTAAACACAGGCAGGTGTACATTACACTCTTCAGGGCTAAAGAACCACAGCAGCTACAGAATGCATGATGCTGCAGTCTGCCTAATGTGAGATCTAATCATCAACAGCACTCAGCGTTATTTCACACCTGCTTCATTAGGTGGGAAGTTAAAGGCAGTCTTTTTTTTAGAGTAAAAGCAGATTTACTGAAGGGGAGTTTGAAACAAAGCTGTGATATCATTGATGATAATGTTTTTGTTGTGACAGTTTCAAAGATTTAAAGAAGGGAATTGTTCTTCTTTTACCTCTGAGAGTTACAACGAGGACAAAACCCTTGGGAGCTGTTCTTTATCCCACAACATGAACGTGTCTGTGATCTCTGTCGATGGAAGTTAAATGAAAGCATGAAGTGTCGTCAGATCTCAAAGCACTGGAGGTCTCTCCGACACTTTGATGGAAAAGCAAACAATTACCCCTCTTTAATGCCAGCCCTTTTCCTTTTCCTCCCTCTGCTTTTCCCTCTAAAACATCCACTAATAATCTTCTCTGTGCCTCATTAAGGAGCAGAGGAGTGGAGGCGCTGGCTGCTCCAGATGTTTTGTGAACCCCCCCCAAGGTCCAAAGGGTTGTCTCAGACAGTTTGTGCATATTTGTCTGCTCTAATGTGCACTGTGAATTTTACAGAGGTTTGATACTTCCTGCAAAGTTTCAATGCATCAGTCTGTTTGCTCTACTGCCCCACTTATGAATGAACTCCATTAAAGCAATATGTTATATCAAAATATTTCAGTAGTTTAATTTTTTTTAACTCTTCTTGTCAAACTTTTAATCCCAGTACCTTGACTGTTTAAGGTTCTTTCATTACAATACATTACAGATTAGGTTTTCCTTCAGACATCCTGAAAAATATAATTGGCGGTGGAGTGCAAGCAAAATTATTATTCTCTTAAAATTTGTCATATTTTGTCATTTCATTGGGAATTTTTGTTATAAACCAGCACAAAGTAGCATGTAATTACGAAGACGGTAAAGGATTTCAACCCTTTTTAGCAAACAAAATAGGAAAGGGTGGTGTGCCTTTCTATTAGGCCTCTTTTACTCTGGTACCCCCAAAAAATCCACTGCATCCAAATGACTTCAAAACCACCTAAAGAACACTGAGCACTGTTCAGTCCATCATCAGACACTACAAAGAGTAACAAACAACACAAACATACCAAAACATGACCATCCACTTAAACTGATCAAAAAGAGCATCATTCAGAGAAGCAGCCAAGAGAGTTAAGAGAAGCAACCTGAGTTAACTCTGCAGAGACCTACAGAAAAGGCAGAAGAATTTTCCGAAAGAGCAGCTATTAGTTGTGCACTCCAAAAATCGTCCACTTTTTGAAGAAAACTGTAAGAAATCTGTTTTAAGTTTGCCACAAATCTTGTAAGGAACTCAGCAAACATGCGGACGAAGGTGCACTGGTCAGATGAGGCCAACTGAGGGAAACTTTGATGAATTTTGACAAGCGCTACAATGGAATGGTTAGATAAAAACGTATTAATGGCCCATTCAAAGTTTTAGACCTTTAGACCTTTTAGAAAACTGACTTTACTCATGCTGCTTTGCAAAGAAAAAGGGTTAAATTTTAATTTATTATCCTTTATTTACACTTATACTTTAAGTTAGTCTATCACATCTGTTCATACATTTTTTATACCTGCTTACCCTTGCAGGGTCGTGCGGTACACCCTGTAAAAGTCCCCAGTCCATCACAGGGCAAAACAAAGAAAGACACAAACAACCATTCACACAGGGCAATTTACAGAGACCAACTGACCTCACATTCATGTTTTTGAACTGTGAGAGGAAGCTGGAGTACCTGGGACCACACTTGCACAGGGAGAACATGCAGAAAGACCCCAGAACCTTCTTACTGCAAAGCAACCGTGCTACCAACTGCTCAAAGTGCAGCCCACATTACATACAATCCCAAATAAAGTCGAAAAAGGTTAAAGTGGTACCAATATGATTGCAAAGCACTGTATGTCAAAAACAAGCAACACAAAACTATACTTTGCAGACTTTTCAGCTTCTATTTAAACAGTATTCAAATTATGTTGCTTCAAACATATTTCTGTCGCTTTTTACAAGCAACTTTCTCACACAGTGATACCACACGCTTTCAGCATGCGGCTTGAATAATTCAGCTTTCCTTTGTGTCATCAGAGTGAATTAAACAGAAGTGAGATTGATGAGACTGTTATTGTTCAAGTCCCAGAAGCATCCTCATATCTGCTAACAAAAGTCTCAGCATGCATTGCAGCGCAAGGGCTGGAAATGAACATTGAATCTTCCTTTCATGTTCCTTAAACATTAATCTTTACTCAGGTCCAACAGTGCGCTGATAAAATGTAGATGAATGTCGGTAGCAACAGAAAATTAATTTCTGTGATTCAGACAAGAAGAACCTACTATTTCAATTATGATGGAAAGGTGAGTCACATTTTATTTATTTATTTATGTATTTGTTTATTTATGTATTTATTTATCTAATCTTGACACTGGCTCTCATACCCTTCTTAAAATTGTTTTTGTTGGTTTAAAGAAATATGGTTTTGATTTAGAAACAACTTAGCTGTTTATGGACCTCTTTTTGTATTCATTTATTAATGTGAAAATGTGTGCCTGATTTATACTCTTATCGTACGTATTGCTGCTTGTTTCCATTTAGTTAAGTTTAGTTAAGTTTTAGCATCGTGCCATTGTTTGTGTTAGTTGGGAGATTTAAAGAGGACACAGTCATATGCAGCAATATAATTATAATTTTCCTGTAAACACTAAGGGAGAGCATGTTGTGAAAAAAGCACAAGATATCTATTTACTGTGAAAGTGTGCAGTTAGAAAGGCTGTGCAAGCAATTTCTATAGTATAAAATCCACATGATTCTATGATATGATATACACTAACCTCATCCAAGTACTTTGAATATCTTTTTGCAAAGACATTGACTGAAATGTAAATTTCTGCTTGAAATATTATTTACAGCAGTTTAATAATAAATATGCAGTTAACATCAAGGTGATGACTGGTAAGCAATTAGAAGAAGGCATTTATTCCTGAGAAGAGCAAAAATAATATTTTGACCTGTCAATGAAATGTAAATAAATATATGTTTTTTATTTATACTTCTTTTAGGCTGTTTTATAATATTTTGAGCCACATGTTTCATTTCCTATCAGAAAATCAGACATGTGTCATTTTAAATCTAAATCTGCCCAGGGTATGAATAGTTTTGGGCGTATCTGTATAAGGAGAGAATAAGGGTACAGGACAGTTAAACGTACAAAGCATGACAACGTCAAATAGCAAAGGAACATGGTATTATAAATCATCAGCAGGGACTTTGTCTCCTTGACCTTTATTGATTTATTAAACTAACAGAGAAAAACTAAGGCTATTTATAATTTAACTTCTACTGCTATTTCTTTTATGATATGACCACACCCTATTCAAATGTAAATTAAATTTAAATCTGATGGCTTTTTTTCAAAGTGTGACCCCTTATTTAATAGGTTTAAATTATATGCTGATATTTGAAACTTAAGCATTAAAAGGACAAAAGAGAAACGCTTTATGACTAATTTGTTTAAGTGAGTGGGTGTGATTGCTGTAATCTGTATCATACCTGAACTGAGAGCTAATTTATAAATGTGACAAAACAGGCAAAATCCTTAAAATCCTTTGTGATGTGAATATTGTGTGTCAGAGCTAACAATGTTAATATTTTGCCCCAACTTTGTACCACAAGAACTTTTCAGTCAGACTATCCCTCATCCAAATGTTTACAAGTTTAATGCTTTAATAATGGTATGGGCTAACAGGCAAACATAGTTTGTTTGGTGAAGTATATTTTATTCATTGTAGATTTTTGTCAAACTTTGAATTTTTAAAACAAGTGTTCTGTCTCTATTTAATAAATTAATGGTGGAGCTGGTGTCCATTGTACTGTCCAAAACTTGCAATAGGGATCCTGTTTAGGGTGTTGCCCGGGTGTAGCCCAACTCCCACCCACTGGCAGTAGAAGCAGCTAGTGCCCAACGGGTTGGTTTTTACCAGTGAGTGTATTATAAATGCAATTGAACTTGATTGTGTGTAATCTACTCTGAAACGGTCCATAAAATCTGAATGTACTGGTGAGAATTGGACAGGTTTATTAATATAATTCTATGTAACTGGAAATAATTTGGACGTTTCTATCTCTGTAAAGTGCCTTGAGATGACATTTGTCTTAAACTGACATTGAAAAAATAAACAGAACAGAAGTAAAAATTGTGGTTGATTTCTTTTTGGATTGATCAAAGACCTTTATTTTGAAGTAAAGTTATGCATCCTTTAGACAGTCACCTATTCCTTAAAATAACTGTCAAGTTTCAAAGTCTAAACCTGTTTCAAATGATAGTTTGATTTCTTTTATTTTCTTTACCAGTACATTTACACCAGTATTTAGCCTTTAAATAAAACAAAAGAAGTAACTGCGTGGCCTGCATTAATGTTTGCAAACCTAAAGTCTCACAAAAATCTATTTGATGGAGACTATGCTGCTTGTCCCAGGAGTAAAATGTTTCACTTTTTAATGTTTTGTTAATATACAATACAATGTGTGACATCATGTTCAGAAAAATATATTATATATTCATTGTTTGATCACTCAACTAAATTCACATAATTTGATTTTAAAGGTGTATGGTTTCTTTGGTGAGCCCTTGGGTCAAATTGAGAAATAGTTTTATCATATCTCGTCAATAGGTGGCAGCAAATAGCACAACTCAGTAAATTAATGAGAGCGTCTGCTGAGGAGAGAATGAAATATTTGAACATTAGCATACACACACGCACACTTTGAATTTATAGATCTTCCTCTGTTTGCTTTTGGTTGTTATTGATTGATTTTAGATTCTCAGACTTTTGCCCCAGGAATAACAAAAAATAATTTTCCCAATCAACAAAGCACAATGCTTAGTGCATTTTTTGCTTTAGAAAGTTGATGTTTGTCAATACAATAAAGTTGTGACAGAAGATGTTAAAGTTTCAAGGGAATTTGTATTTTTCAACTGAATACATTTGGAGTTATTGAGAAACAATAACTAAACATTTGGACTAAAATGTATGAGATTGTTTTTGCCCAGCAAGAAAAAAAGATAAACACATATGCAAAGAATGTTTGCATCACCAATGATTTGTAGAAAGAGTAAATTAGTACTCAGAAAATCCAAACTTAGGTAAGATGAGAAAAAATGGACTTTACAGTCTGATGTCGCTAAGAAAACAGGGTGTTTTTAACATGTTTCAGTGATGAGACAGTCTTTAAGTCCATGCTCAGATCATAATTTGTGGTGTAAGATGAGATTGATGATGCTTCTGACATTGCCTCTAGTTCAACAGTGGCTAAACAACCAAAAAGGCTACAGCTGTAGCCCATATCCTGGATATATTTGTGTGTAGTGGCTCTTGAAACATTGACTGCAGCAACAGTCCAGACCTCGTGAATGTTTGCTTAAAAATTGTTGAATAGGCTATGCAACCCTTGATCAAATCTAATGCTTGTGAACTTTTCTCTACATCACTTTTTCCTTCCAGTGAACTTTCCTGATAATATGTTTGGATACAGCACTGAGTGAAAAGCAGACTTCTTTAGCAATAACCTTTGGTTGTCTGCCCTCCTAGTGAAAGGTTTCAGTGACAACTGCAGACGGTCTGCAGAAGTCTTCCACATGATCGTTAAGGCCATTGCTTAAGAAACTTATTATAACAAGTACCACCTCAGTAAACTCTGCGTCTTCCAATTACTGCCCTACTGAAAGACATTTTACAACAGTAGCAAAGGGCCTAAACTTTTATAGTTTTTTGTGGTATGTCAAAACAAAGGAACAAAAAAAAAAATCTTATCCATTGGCACTTTATGATTGGTTGAAAGATGCTTGTTCATAATATTTTTCATTTTTACACAGAAATTAGGATTTCCAAGCAAAACATTAGCACAAAGGTTCAAGTGGGGAATTGTGAAGTCTCTCACCGTATCCAAATTCAAAATCCAATATGGCTGCTGTGTGTAATTAGTTATGATAACTTGTTTGCATCAAATCATTCACATATACAGTTATGTGGCGCCTAATTGAGTGAATGTTGAGTGAATGTTTTAAAAGTGTTTGTAAGTAAAAAATGCTGAGAAAACTGGAACACAGTTAAGTTGGCTTTGAGGCCATTCCCCAGAGTTACACAGCTATATATACTTATAAATAGCACAGCATAAATACAGTGTCTTACAAAAGTGAGTACACCCCTCACATTGTTGTAAATACTTTATTATATCTTTTCATGGGGCAATGTGACCCTTTGATACAGTGTGAAGTGGTCAGTGTACCAGTGGTGAATAACAGTGGAAATTTACTGTCCCCTCAAAATAACTCAGCACACAGGCATTTTTGTCTAAACCACTGGTAACAAAAATTAGTACACCCCTAAGTGAAAATGTCTATATTGTGCCCAATTATCTATTTTCCCTCTCTGCTGTCAGGTGACTCATTAGTGTCACAAGGTCTCAGGTTTGAATGGGGAGCAGGTGTGTTAAATTTGGTGTTATCACTCTCACTCACATGCTCACTGGAAGTTCAATATGGCACTTCATGGCAAAGAACTCTCGAAAGATCTGAAAAAAAAAACAATTATTGCTCTACATAAGGATGGCCTAGGCTATAAAAAGATTGACAACATCCTGAAACTGAGCTGCAACACGGATACCTAGACCATTCAGCGGTCAGGGTTCTCACCAGGAATTTGTATGAGTGTGGGAGTGGGGGGGGACCACTCCTTTGAAGCTGACATGATTTTACAAAGCTTTACCGTTAGCGGTCGCACAGGGTCATAGGCTGACAGGAAGTGGGAACAGACTCAGCGCATGCGCTATAGCCGACATAAAAACCACATGGAGGAAGCCCAGATGTCACTCAAAGGGCTGATACTCTCATAACAAATTAGCTTATCGGCCTAATTTTCACCGTAGCAGCGACAGCTAGTGAGAACCTAGCGGTTTAACAGGACAGGTTCCACTCAGAACAGGCCTCGCCATGGACAAACAAAGAAGTTGAGTGCACATTGAAGGCATCACATCCAGGCGATGTCTTCTGAAAATACATGTACGACTGCTGCCACCATTCCTGCAGAGGTTGAATAGGTGGGAGGTCATATTGTCAGTGCTCAGACCATACGCAGCACACTGCATCAAATTGGTCTGTATGGCTGTTGCTACAGAAGGAAACCTCTTCTAAAGATGATGCACAATAAAGTCCAAAAAAAGTTTGCTGAAAACAAGTAGACTAAGGACATAGATTAATGAAACCATGTCCTGTGGTCTGATGGGACCAAACCTAATTGGTTCAGATGATGTCAAGCATGTGTGGTGGCAATCAGATGAGGAGTACAAAGACAAGTGTGTCTTGCCTACAGTCACGCATGGTGTTGAGAGAGTCAAAGGTTTTGGGGCTGCATGAGTGCTGCCAGATGTGTGGACCAACAGTTCATTGAGGAATCATAAATGCCAACATGTACTGTGACATACTGAAGGAGAGCGTCATCCCATCACAATGGAAACTGGGCAGCAGGACAGTATTAAACGACCCCAAACACACCTCCAAGACGAGGAGCGCTTACAAAAAAAAAACTGAGGGTAAAGGTGCTGGACTGGCCAAGCATGTCTCCAGACCTAAACCCCGTTCAGCATCTGTGGGGCAAACTCAAATGGAAGGTCAAGGAGTGCAAGGTCTCTAGTATCCAATAGCTCCATGATGCCGTCATGGAGGAGTGGAAGAGGATTCCAGTGGCAACCTGTGAAGCTCTAGTGAACTCCATGCCCAAGAGAGTTAAGGCAGTGCTGGAAAATAAAGGTGGCCACACAAAATATTGGCACTTTGGGTTTGATTTAAGAATTTTTACGTAAGGGGTGTACTCACTTTGTTGCCAGTGGTTTAGACATAAATGTCGGTATATTGAGTTATTTTGAGAGGACAGCACATTTATACCCTTATACAAGCTGTACACTGACTACTTTACATTGTATCAAAATGTCATATATTCAATGTTGTCCCATAAAGAGATATATTCAAATACTTACAACAATGTCAGGGGCATACTTACGTTTGTAAGACACTGAAGTCAGCACCAACAGTGATTTCTTGTTTACTGTTGTCCACTGCAGGTCATACTGAGGGTCCTAAAAATATGGTCCCCACTGCCCTTCTTTTCAGAGAAATGTCTGATGAAACAAGGTTAGGTATGCTTAAACACGTATTCTTATTTGCATTTAGTGTTTGCTGTACATCATTTGTAATTTTTTTGTATTTATTGGTTACAAAAATCTCTCTAAGTACCACTACAGGCAGAAAGAAAACTGTTGGTCTAATTTTCTGAGAAGTAAATTTTTGGATTTTCATTATAATAAGTCATAATCATTAAAACTAACAGGAAAAAAACACTAGCAGTTAGTGTCAATACTAACAGTCAGAGCTTCTCGACCGCAGGCCCTTCCCGGTGGGCGTGCGTAATGGCCACAGCCCTCTCTAAATATAACTCCCCTTCAAAACAGACGGAGAGAAAAAGCAAGAACGGAATTCTTACTCGATCAAACGCAATCTGGGAAGTTGTCAGGGAAGAATTTTTCCGGATCTAGTGTGAGTCTTATACCGTTTAGATTCATTTTCATTGCCCGGGGTGGTGCTGGTGGAGCGCACAGCAGGGAGGCGCATTGTTTGTATGCAAACTGGACGGCATGGCTATTGTATGCGACTGGGCATATATGGAGCCGCTGCTAGCTCGGGGGATACAGCCCGTCTAAAGTCTTAAGGAGAGTTGCCCTCGTCTTTTTTCTTCCTTTCATGTGACTTTCTCTCTCTTTCGAAAGTGATTTGCTTCCTCGCTATGAGTTGCTTGGATGTGATGTACCACCAAAGCTATGGGGCGCACTACCTCCCTGCAGCTGCGTACAAGGCGACATACCATAACCACCATCAGCAGCAACAACAGGTGAGGCGCTGATAACATAACTTTTTTTTTAGCAAAAGACAATGACTTGTGTTTCCCTTTGCTCGGAGTTTTTCATCACATTTAAGAAAATTATTTTTTCCAATTATGAGGATGTATGATCTGAATGTAAAAGTCGCGACTAAGTTTCGAAAAGCAAAACTATGAGTAATGCAGGCAGCAGCTTTATATCTAACGCCTTTTCAATGATTACATTCCAATCTAGGGTTGAGTATTCACCTCAGGTCAGGCGTAATGACACGGAGCGATTAATCCTGTGGTCAAACGGTGATGTAATGACAGCCAGTCACTCACATAGGAATGTGGACCACAGCTTGACAAATAGCTGGAATGCAGTTTGAGAAAAAACAAAAAAAAAGTTATTTTCACACGATTCCTAGATTGCGTTCATTAAACAGCTTATTACTGGCAAGGGCTCCTCCAAAAGGTTTATTAAGGGGTGGTTAGAAGGTGACCACTGATATTCTTGGAGTGGCACACTAAAACTAAAAGCCATGACAGAATTTCAGGAGGTTCTATAAAAACGTACTTTTTAAAAAACTGCAAATTTTAGTGTCTAAGATTTTAGGATATTGTAACTCTTCTAACTTTATGACATAAATAAGTGGTCCTGTGATCTTTTAAGTGCGAGACCAGCAGTGAGAGACATGAAAAGGGTCTAAATGAAGGACAAAAAAGAATGCATATAAATATAAATGAATAAATGTTGCCACTCATCAGCCTGTCTTTTTCTTTCTTTAATTAATGCAGAAAATATCCATACAAAATTATCTTGCAGTGGGAAGGAAGCAGCAGATATAGAGATGGATATTAGAGCTGCACAGTATATTACCAATGTATTGTTATCATAATATCAGTGTGCAATATTGATAGCACAATTTGGAATGCAATGTTTGTTGGCCATGGCATTCCATGTGTCAGGAATGCATGCTTTCCTTACCAAAGAAATTCAGCCTGTTGGATAGTATCATTCTAGTAGATCCACAAATGACAGAATATGGCGTCCAAGATGCTAAAGGTGTTCGAAGCATTGTAATGACAGGTGAGAAGCAGTAATAGGACAAAATGTAGATATTTTTCCATGTTGCAAAACATTTGCCATCACACAAATTCCTAATATCATTCATTCCTGGTGTACTTTTCCCGCCTGGTCCCTAACTGGTGGTGCTATGGATTACTGCTACTTTTTTTTTTTTTCAAAAATTGCTTAATTTTGTTCATCTTCTTGTGTTAGCTTCACAGAACATTTAAAATCACTTCTGTCAATGATTTTTAAGCCAAATAAAGGTCTAGAACTATTTCGTTTATTAGCACGTTTCTCAGTTTTTCTTGGTTCTCTCCTCCAGAGAAAGCTAAGTGCTTACAACAAGATGCAGGAGTGTATGGAGCAGCAGCAGCCACCACATGGAGGAGGAAGGATGCTGCAGAGAAATCAGGGTCTTCAGCAGCGTCTTGCAGCAACAAGTGCTGAACCAGGTCGTAGATCCCCAGCTGAATCGGAGTTAAAGGACAGTACTCAACCAACTGAGGCAGAGTACTTGAGCTCGCGTTGTGTACTGTTTACCTATTTTCAAGGCGACATCGGGGACGTTGTGGACGAGCATTTCTCCCGTGCTCTTAGCCAGTCCAGCTCCTTTAGCATAGAGAGCAAGCCCATTAGAGTGACTCAGGCAACTGCCGCAGCCACTAATAACCCATGGAAAGGTAAGAGTATAAAGTTTTGCACTCAAAAGATTAAAAGATTAAAAACAGTTTCTCAATATGGCTTTGTGTTAAACCTTTTGACTGTTTTAGATGGTGGTTCCCATTCTGATAGTCAAAGCACTTCACCTTGGAGCAGCCCTTTCCCACCTCAAGCCAACTCCTGTCTCCCATCAGTTTCTGTCTCAGTCCACCCAGAGTTCTCCTCCAGCCCTGTTTCCTTCAGCCATTCGGACGGAGCGTTGTGGGCCAGCCACGTGTTCTCGCAAGCCAGCATCCCATCTCCAGCTTCCCTCCCTGACAGCTGGACCTACAGTTTGAGCCCCCAAAGCACAAGCGGCTACCCCAATGTTCATGAAGTCTACCACTCACACCCACGGTCCCACCCCCACATCCACACAAGGCACCATCACTCCATGCTTCATTCCTATCCACCCCACAGCCCGGCTTTGGATCCCAGATTCAATGCGTTGCTGCTGCCGGGTGTTAGGAGCCAAAGTCAGGCTGCCACCAGCACTGGTAGCTCCCCACATAGTGAAGGGGGCAAAACAGAGATGGATATCAGCAGCAACAGCCCCGTCTCTGCAGCCTCTGTCACCTGGACCCCTCCAGCCCTCCATGGATCTTTGGAGGCATATGATTCAGGTATTTTGAAACAGTTACTTTCTAATGTATTAAAAAGATTGTTAGGATTGTTAAAATAATTTGGCTAGCCCTCCCCACTTCGAGGTTACAATGGCATCATAGTGAATTTTAAACATTGCACTTTCGCAGGAGACCAATGTTCGTGTTACAATACAGAGTCAATTTGGTACTGGTTACTGACTTTATCAGTGTGACTTGTCAGTTTACTTTGAGTCTGCCAAGAGTGGCGTTAACCGTAGGATGCTGTGTCAGACTATAATTTGTGGAACAACATCAAAGATGGTACATTCTAGAGATGACCTGGGCCTTGTAGTTGTTTTCCAGGCAGATTGACCATTGGACGATTTGGCCAATTTAAGTATTAAACCAGACATTGTTCAGCTGAGAATCAGTGACAAACTTAACAATGATCATTTATGAAAGTTTAGAGCTTTAAAATTCATAGCTGGAGTTATGTCTGAGTTATTTCAAATGGCTAAAATCAGCTGACCCAACTGACTGGCTAAAAGCAAGTAATAAGCTTACTTAAACCTGTTGGGCTTCCAATGCCCTGAGTATGTCCTCACCTTTCTATAAAAACTTTTTATATCAGTCTGATTTTACAGAACATCATTGAACAAATTCTAACAATCCCTTGAAGCATTAGGTGGACAAAAATATTCGCTATACGTGACAAAGAGTCACATTAAAATGTTGTCTTGTCTCTTTTTCTCCGCAGCCATTGATCAGACCAAGGTGAAGACATCTATTTGGTTCTAACGGATGAACAGAAGACTGACTATCTGCTCACACCCAAAAAAGGACTAACTATGTGGCTTTATCAAATACCAGCACTGTAATGTAAAGTGAAGTAGACGAATAGTAGCAGTAACAGTTTCATTTATGTCAGTGTCCTTACAATCCTAATGGAGATGAACTCAGGTTTGGACTAGTGTGACAAATGATGACAAATGACTACTAGCTTTAGGAAAAGAAGAATTCTTCTGTTGGTGCAAATCTCTTCTTTTATTTAACATGAGACCAAGCAGTTCTGTTTAAAGAGCTTGATTTTGGCCCATGTTATTTTTGTATCGTTAATGTTTGATTACTGTAAATTGCTTACTGTGTGGGTGTGCTGTTTTGCCATGCTAAAATGTAATTTTCTGAATGTTATATGAAAATTGTTGCTGAAATGGCTCCAATGCTCATTTGCCTTTGAAAATGTGTAGAGTAAATACTGCTGCTTTGCTGAAGTAATAAATTAATAAAAAAATAAGTAGCAAACAAATGTTTCTTACTTCAGTAAGCCAAAAAAACCCCAATAGAATTTAAGTAAACCCATCTAAACTAGTCCAAAACAAATCAGTTTATTGCTCACAAACTCCCTTGCTGGAGCAAAAGGAGTTTGCTGCATTCCAAAGGCAGTTATGGTACTGAAAACACCCACAAACATTTCCAGACTGGACCCAAAAGATGAAAAAATGCATTTCCTGTCTGGACAGGAAGTTTGTGAGGCAGAAGCGGACTACTCATGTGTATAGACACAACCACTGAACTAATATATTACATATGAGTTTACTTTGGTTGCAGTTAGCTTAATATAGCACAATATCACCAATATTATAGGGGCTGTATGCATGCTCTGAAATGAAAGCTATGACGTGAAATTTCTACAGAAGTGTCAAAATGTGTTATTGTATCAGAGTAAGTTGTCCAGGAATATAAAAAGTATAATGCCCACATAAAAAACATGTTGCTTAGAGTAAAAACAACTTTTGAATCTTAGGATACCATCAATTTATCTAAATATTTTGTTAAAGTGTAATACAACTATACAGGTTCAGATGCTAGAAAAGTTAATCTAAACAATTTAACCAATATTTTACCAATGGTATCGAAGCACATTTTGGTTTCACATGCTGTTTGACCTTTCTCAGGTACCACACTGGAAAACAAATTATGTTTCACTAATATAACTCTATTGCTACTCATTTTATTCACATACAACTCTTTCAACTAATTTTGAAAAAACCCATACCTCCACATAATTTCCAGTTCAAATAAGACTATACAACATTAATGTACTTTGACTCTAACTGGATCAGATATATGACATACAAACAAAAATTATATATATATATATATATATAATATATATATATATATATATATATAATATATATATATATATATAAAGTATCAAAAAGAAAAACAAGATGCATTTACAGTAACTACTTACTATCATGATTATCAAAATTATTTACATTTTCTTCTTCCCATTGTTTAGTCAAAACAGTAAAATAAAATCTTGTCAGCGTTTAGCTGAATTCCTTTGTCCTTTTAGAATACTAGATGTTCTGGTTGGCGCTTCCCGGTCTGTGCATAGATTATCTATACTGCAAGCATCTCCACAAATTCTTTGAGTTTTAAAGCCAACTAGGTTAAGTCCCAAACACCTCAATGTAAATCAATATGAAGTTCTCTGATGTGACTGAAGCACATCTACTGTGTGTGTTTTCCTTTTCCATGAGTGGCCTGACCAGGTGGTATGACCAGCAGTACCAACCCACTGGCATTCCAGCCTCAGCTCCCACGTATCTCATTCTCCATCTCCACAAAACAGCGGGACTTTAAATCTGGAACACAGCAGCTGCATGTCCAGATGGAGAATCAACAAATCCTCATGCACTGAAAGGAAACGACACTCAAAACTGAAGGGAGAGGACTCACTTATAAGTACTTCATTCTCTTAAATTCTCAAGATTATTTTCATACTGTTGGTATTTACTTGTTATAACTCAGTCAATCACAAAACATCAGATGACAAAAGCCACATTTCATTGTTAGTGCATTCAAAACATATATCAGAATTGCTTTTTGTATGCAGGATATGTAACACTGAAACACTGTTCATGTGCAAGTTCACGTTTCTTTGTGCTGCGTATAGACATGCTTGTTAAAGTGACAAAGAAAGCCTTGGTTTCTGTGTTACATTCACCACTGGCACAAAATTGAACAGTAAATTAAGTGATGTATAAGCCTAATATAGATATCTAATGTTTTCTCACAGCAACATGTAAAATATATGTAAAATAGGTTTGGAGTAGCTGAAATGTTACTGTTGGTTTCTGTGTTACATTCACCACTGGCACAAAATTGAACAGTAAATCAAGTGATGTATAAGCCTAATATAGATGTCTAATGTTTTCTCACAGCAACATGTAAAATATATGTAAAATAGGTACGGAGTAGCTGAAATGTTACTTTTCTGCATGCTTTGGTTCATCAAACAGTTTTGCATGAGTGTATTCATCTGGTTTTAATCTCTCCACAACAGTAGCATTGTTACCAACTCCACAAAAGTATGTTCTTTCTATTCGTATGGCATTGTTTCAGCCATTAAAGACAACGCTGACATTTCCACAAGTCCCTTTGAATTTAAGCTTTTTTCATACAGAAATGGTATACTCCTATAAAACATTACATCATACCACCTAGCCGAAAGTAGTATGTCAAACCGACTAACAGTGGATGGGTGTAAATCGGGCTAGATCCATTACTTGTTAATCAATAAAGTTTAAAAGTTTGGATGGCAATGGTGGTTAAAAAATCCTCTGCTGGTGTCTATACAGGATCCTTCCTGGTCAGATTT
Organism: Crenichthys baileyi; assembly: GCA_036173005.1. Taxonomy (NCBI): domain Eukaryota; kingdom Metazoa; phylum Chordata; class Actinopteri; order Cyprinodontiformes; family Goodeidae; genus Crenichthys; species Crenichthys baileyi. The sequence goes on along the minus strand of JAHHUM010002923.1, from coordinate 541,528 downwards.
TCAAAGCAAAATGCAACAAAAAAACTCTGATGGTACCAATTGCTTTAGAAATTGTCACAGTCCAACCGAGTTGTTCGGTAAGTCCTATCAGTTTGAAAGAGAAGAAACAATACCAAGCAACCAAAAGCTGCATATTGACTAAAATTATTGTGACTAGAAATCATAAAAACATGAGGAAAGGCTATCTGAAAACTAACTAACCAAAAATCATTTAATTTATTAAATTTTTAAAAGAATTGTATTAATCAGCAGGTATTCCTTAAATAGATAACATTTTACCATCTACCATGGTCAACTAAAGTTTACTACATTGTCTTGTAATTGGACTGTATGGAACCAATTCTGGATCTGAATATACAATTGGACTGTTTGGGTAGGATTTGGACTGATTTGAAAGTAATTTCGACCGAACTTCATTCTATGCACACTAACTGGAGTTTAATCTATTTGTCTTGTAAAGAGCTTCGAGATGACATTTATTGTGTTTTGGCTTTATGTAAAGCTTTACAATGCAAAACGGTGAAAAAGGAGCAAGAGCCAAAAAATAGGGTGATTGAAAACAACATTTAAACTTAACATAATGTTTCTCAGCAGACCATTCAAGTTCAAGACCATAGCCCTAAAAAAATTAAATTTGCCCATAAATCTGTCTTGCTCTCGTGTGATATTCTTTCAGGAATTCACATTATCATGATGTCCTGATGGCAAAGTCCGAAAAGGCTTTCTGACTTTGAACATGACAAATTTGTTGAGATCTCTTGCAGTAAGACAGTAAATTTCTTACAAAACGTTATTTAAAGTTATGGGACCAAAAAGGCAACAATTAGACCCCATAAAATAAAAAACGTTCGGCATAGGCAAATTTTTCATAGGCATAACCCACATACTCGGCTCAGCTGCTCAATCCACAAAATCATTTATCTTACAGATGTGGCACCATTTAAAAGAGAAAATAGATGCTTTTCATTGGTGTAGGATTTATTGCAAAAAAGGATCATTATAACGAAGAAGAAATTGGCCACCTTTCTTACTTTCTTTGACAGGTTTAGTTGTAGGAAATCTGTAAAGGTTTACTCTTTGTTTTCCTCCAATGTTTGGGCTCATTCCAGGAATAAAAGGCTGCAGTTTTCAGATAGGCACCTCATTAGCATTAGTCCGTAGCCTCTGCATCTGCATGTAGTGCACTAACATGCTAACAGGCATCCCACTGGCAGGCTTGCAGAATCACCACAGGCACTTCCACTGCAGGAAGGGAGCACAAAATGTACTCAAATGCACTCCTGGAAGTCGGGTAAAATTACATTCACATAATTATAAAACTGGCCATGGGGGCAGTAAGAAATTCAGGAAACATTGCATGTTTTGGGGAATTTTGTAATTAAATATTAAATAGACAATATTTTGCGCTGATGATAAACTTTTTTAAAGCATTTTTAATATGATTTGAGATACATTATAAAACATAAATTTTGAAGTCCTTTTTTTTAATGGGAATTTTTGTGGTCCTACAGTCAAACAGATCTACTTCACATTTATCTTTTTTTTTTTTTTTTGCTTGTAATCAAGTTTCAAAGTACTCTTCAATTGGAAAAACTCAATTATAAGCCCAGGCATACAACCACATGCATCAATGTTGCACTGAACCTTAACAAAAGAGAAAGGTATAAACTCAGAGCCAATTTCTGGTTCTGGGTCCTCGTCTCCTCGTTGACATAATTGCTTTCTCCAACAGTAGCTTTCATGCAATTTCTATGACAAAGAGCTGTATTTATTTTTAACAATTCCAGGAAATAGTTTTATTTAATTTTACATTTTTTGAAATTATTATCTACTGCTCACCAGCTACATCTTATCTTAAACATGTTTGATACCACCTCAAACTAAACCAACTCTGTAAAAGAAAAAGCTAGAATTGAATTTTTCTGATCGTTTTGTTCTGTCTATCAGTCTGGGAAGTGTTATTGTGAATTAAAATCCAACCGCAATATGGACAAACAGCTAATTAGCAAATATCTAATTAGGATTATAGGTGTTTTGCAGTTACACATATTTCCTAACAACAGGGCCTTGCTAAAGAGTCCATGCCCTTTGAACTTTTTGTCAAAACTTCTGTTTTGACATTTTGTGACATTACACAAACTTTTGTGTATAATATATTACAATACAATACAATACAATATTAAACCTCTGAGGCCTTCACAGAACAGCTTTATTTACTATAGGATTGAATCACACACGGTAATTGCAGTTACCAATTAGGTTACTTCTGAAGGCAGTTTGTTGCACAGGATTTTATATTAAGGTACACCAGAATAAAGTGGGATAAATACAAATTGATGCTACACTTTTCAGATTTTTGTAAAAAACAGGAAAAAGAAAAAACACAAGCATCTTTTTCTTTCTACCTCACAATTATGTGCTACTTCATGTTTGTCCATCACATAAAATCCCAATAAATTACATTAATGTTTGTTTTTGTTACTTGAAAATTCTACAAACGTTCAAGGGGTCTGAATACTATTACAATGGACTGTGTGCAAAGTATAGGTTTATGAGTAAATCTAGCCCAATTATGTTTTTGAAATCTCTCTACTGCGCACATGTAATGCGTGACAATATTACAAGGAGGTGCACAGTGCAAGTTTCATAAATTGATAAAATCAAATCAACCAAAACAAAACATGTTGAACTCAAATGAATTGCGGCAAACTGAACTGAACTGAAGGCTGAAGAAATAAGAACATAGTGAAAGATATAGAAAACAGATGATTTGGACAGCGAAACAAAGTCAGAGTCTAGAAAAAAAGAGATGAAAAGCAGAGTGAGAGAGAGAAAGCTGATCAGTCATAACAAGGCCCAGCCTCACATTTCAGAGTAATTGAAGGAATGATTGGTCTAACAATCAGCAACACAAGTCCAGCTGTCTGAACAAAATTTTTTATAAATATAAAGATCTGGACAGAGATAAAGATAAGTAAAAAATGCACATGGCAGCCATTTTCATTTGACTGTATTCTTCACGACTCCTGCAAACGTACTCAGGGCCTACAAATCACTGGGGTAATTAGAGCTAATTTACCTTCTTTGTACATGTATCAAGGGTGTTAGGGGTATTAGTGAAAGGCTCAGCTTTCAATACTGTGTTTTTGTCAACGGGGCAGCCTAATGAAGTGTGCTGGGACTGTCACAGAATACTTGCCCTGCTGATTGTGCTTGAAATGCCAAATCTTCTGTGTTTTTGTAGGATACCTAATTCCTCTGAAATCAACAGCTAAGCACACCCAAGGAGGAGAGAGTATTTTTTCTTTTGTTCACAAAAAAACAAATATTGTATATATAGGAATAGGCTAAAATCTATTTAAGTTCTTTCCTCTTAATTGATAATTATTTACTTAATGTTGCAGAACATTGAAAATAATGTCCAATGAAGATTTAAGGATGGAAATTAAAATTCTTTGAGGTTTGTAAACAAATTTAGATTAAATTGTTACAGTTTCATTTAGTTTTATTTGCTATGGGTTCAGCTACAATGACTGTATGGAACAAGAATACCACAGTACATTTGAACAGTTGCTAAAAATCTTTCTTGACTGTGCAAACATGCTTCTTTTGGTGTTTAATCTTTTTAAAATAGATAGTGGAGTCAAATGTACCGATATGTACATATATTGCATACACTTTACAGCCAAATTACAGTTTGTAAAAGCTTTTAAGGTCAAAGACGTGAATGTTTGGAGGTATGCTATGTGGTCTGATGAAACAAAGATTTGAGAGTTTGACCATAATAACCACCTTTATATCAAAGTTGCAAAGTATCAGGGTGGCACCTTCATTTTGTGTTGGTGTTATGCTGCAGGAGGGTCTGGTGCCTTTCCCAATTTAAATGACATTATGAGGAAAGAACAGTATGTGGTAATAATAAAGCAAGATGTTAAGACATCAGCCAGGAAATAACATTTTGGGCACACGTATCTTCCAAATGTACTGACCCTAATTATACCATCAAGTACAATACATTATGCTATCGATTAAACCCACTGTTGTGTTCTGTCTACCCAGAAGTGGATCGGTCCTTATTTTTGCAAAGGGCTCTGAAAGAGCTGCAGCATATTCTTGTTCCTAATGATTCTGTACTACATGTGACAAGAGACTCCTGTGTTCTCCATATGTTTGGAGTAAGAAGCATAGATGAAAGACAGAAGCCTTTTCTTCTAAAATGAATATCTAGGCCTAGGTAAAATATTCTCAAATTTTGTGGAAGAATGTCTTAAGGCCTGATGAAACCAAGCCTGAAGATTTGGGCACAATTCCAGAAGGTAAGATAGGCACAAAAATAGCACTCCAAATCATCTTGAAGAACACCATCCCATCATAAAATATGTTGGTGGTAATATCATGCTCTGGGACTACATTTATTTGGCTGCAAATAGTTTTTGTCAAGACAGCTAAAATCATGAATAGTTATAAATGCCAGTGAGATTTTACCCAGGTCCTTCGAGGTCCTGGAAAGCAAAAGATGAAGAGAGATTTACATTTTTTAATGGAGTAAGTGCAAGTAACTGAATACCTGAAACAGAATAACAGCTTACCCAGAAGAAAATTAAAGTTTGAAATGGCCTAGCCAGAATTGGAAAAAGTGAAAATCTATGGGATCACCTAAAGAAGGCTTAGACAATAGATGTCCACAGTCTCATAGATTTGGAGAACTTTTACAAGTTAGGTTCAGCTTAACCAAGTCAAGATGTGGGATCCTGATAGACTGTCTTCAACGAAGACGGAATGCTGCAGCTGAATCAAATTCTTTAGATTTAAGGTTATGCAACGTGCAACCAGGTTGTTTTTATTTTTGTTTTTTTTACGTTCTTGATATGATTACATATTTCTACAGGGGTTGGACAATGAAACTGAAACACCTGTCATTTTAGTGTGGGAGGTTTCATGGCTAAAGTGGACCAGCCTGGTAGGCAGTCTTCATTGATTGCACATTGCACCAGTAAGAGCAGAGTGTGAAGGTTCAATTAGCAGGGTAAGAGCACAGTTTTGCTCAAAATATTGAAATGCAGAGTTCAAAAGAGGACAAATTGTTGGTGCACGTCTTGCTGGCGCATCTGTGACCAAGACAGCAAGTCTTTGTGATGTATCAAGAGCCACGATATCCAGGGTAATGTCAGCATACCACCATGAAGGACGAACCACATCCCACAGGATTAACTGTGGACGCAAGAGGAAGCTGTCTGAACGGGATGTTCGGGTGCTAACCCGGATTGTATCCAAAAAACATAAAACCACGGCTGCCCAAATCACGGCAGAATTAAATGTGCACCTCAACTCTCCTGTTTCCACCAGAACTATCCGTCGGGAGCTCCACAGGGTCTATATACACGGCCAGGCTGCTATAGCCAAACCTTTGGTCACTCATGCCAAAGCCAAACGTCGATTTCAATGGTGCAAGGAGCGCAAATCTTAGGCTGAGGACAATGTAAAACATGTATTGTTCTCTGATGAGTCCAACTTTACTGTTTTCCCCACATCCGGGAGAGTTACGGTGTGGAGAAGCCCCAAAGAAGCATACCACCCAGACTGCTGCATGCCCAGAGTGAAGCATTGGGGTGGATCAGTGATGGTTTGGGCTGCCATATCATGGCATTCCCTTGGCCTAATACTTGTGCTAGATGGGCGAGTCACTGCCAAGGACTACCGAACCTTTCTTGAGGACCATGTGCATCCAATGGTTCAAACATTGTATCCTGAAGGCAGTGCCATGTATCAGGATGACAATGCACCAATACACACAGCAAGACTGGTGAAAGATTGGTTTGATGAACATGAAAGTGAAGTTGAACATCTCCCATGGCCTGCACAAGTCACCAGATCTAAATATTATTGAGCCACTTTGGGGGTTTTTGGAGGAGCGAGTCAGGAAACGTTTTCCTCCACCAGTATTCACGTAGTGACCTGGCCACTATCCTGCATAAAGAATGGCTTAAAATCCCTCTGACCACTGTGCAGGACTTGTATATGTCATTCCCAAGATGAATTGACGCTGTATTGGCCGCAAAAGGAGCCCCTACACCATACTAATAATGTATGGTGGTCTAAAACCAGGTGTTTCAGTTTCATTGTCCAACCCCTGTATATCACTGAATATAAGATTAACCTGTTGTCTTATAAATTGCCTTGAGATGGCATTTGTTGTGAACTGGAACTGTATAAATACAACTGAATTCAATAAGACGCGTATTTAAGTTGCAGATCATTTTCCCACGCAAAGACATGTTTTAGTATCTATTACTGTGAGAGAGCTAGCCAGAATACATTGAGCAGTTCTTTGATCAAGGCTTCGCTTTTATTACTTCAGGATGTTTAGTGAGGGTTCAGTGCATTATGCAAGCATTTCAGCTTCATTACTGGTGTTTATATTTGCGGTCCCATATGGAATGAGGAGTGAATGGCATCCATGAGGCTTGCTGGAGCTTTGACTGTAAAGGCAAGGCTGTTAAATTAAAAACCTATACACAGTTACCCCACAGGAAAAGATCAACATTTAGGCTGCTTACAATGTGCAGCAGAAACACCCACCCATAACACAGGCCAGTCACATTCCTCTGCTTGCCCACATGCAGAGTAGCCAGAAAACATCATGCCTTCCATTTTTAGTCTGTGACATCAAGACATAAATGTCAAGCATTGGCAGAAAAAGTACTGCAGGTGACATCAAATAGAATAGATTAAGACTGCATCAAGTGATCCTATTGTCAGCTATGATGATATTTTTTCTGGTCACATCAAGGTAGTGAAAAAATTGTGTAATAGCATAATTATTTAGTGGTTGTTAGTCAGTCAGTCAGTCATTTTCTACCGCTTATTCCATAGTGAGTTGCGGGGAAGCTGGTGCCTATCTCCAGCAGTCTATGGGTGAGAGGCAGGGTACACCCTGGACAGTATTTAGTGGTTGTGCAAATCAAAAATAATAAGTCTTCCAGTGAAGTTAGAGCCTGTCCATTCATAAAGTTAGTAGCCACAGCAGCAGCAATCGATTGTTTCTGTCAGACTCAGTCTGGGTAATGTGCCAGTAACTACAGTGGAAACCAGTGCATAGCTGTCATTCCTCTGCTCAGTGAAAGCGCATTTAGCAGCCAACACCTGTTTCCCCTGCTCAGTCTCTACTGTGGCCTGCTTCGCCACAGCTCTGCTTCGATCCAGAGGAGCAAAGATTCAGCCACAAAGATTTTATGGTATCAATACTATATGCGGCTTTAGCATTTATTGTATGATCAATCACCATGGCAGCAAGCTGTTTGGAAAGGCAGAGAAACATAGAACAAGAATCAAAAAAGTGAAATGTGGGAGGAATGCATTGCTTCCAGAAAGTATTTTTCCTACTGGTTGGAATGTTACCATGCTTGTGGAAATAGTTTTTTAGTTATCAAGACAGCACCGATGTGCTCATGGCACAATTTTTGGGATTTGCATCTGAATGAATGAAAGAACAACAGCTAGCTAGCAGAGTATAGGAGGAATAACACACAGGACATTTCAGGTGTAAAACAAGAATTATCATGTAAATGATAACGAATTTCACCAGCATAGTAACGTAAAGAAATTATGAAATGTAGAATATACTAAAAATTTGATTCAGTTCAAATTTAATTCAGTTTATTAATATTGCGGTAATTCACAGCCTAAAGTAAATGAATAACTAAAAAATAAATAAATAAACAAATATATCAATGCCTGCAAAGAAGATATGGAAAGTTCATGAATTAAGTGTAGCAGAGAAGAAGAATCTTAGCTGGGAAGAAGAAAAAATACCTTTGTATTATAATAAAGTAGTATTAGATGTATACTTTCTGTATATGACAGCGTGGACCATCAAAATATTTTCTAATAGCTAGTGGCAATGGGGCGGCAGTGGTAGGGGGTCGTCCTGTAACCGGTGGATTGCCTGTCCGAATCACCCCTCTGTCTGTCTCAGTCATGGGGGCCTTGGGCAAGACACTTCACCCGCCTTGCCTGCTGCTGGTGGGCAGAGGGCTTATGGCGCCTGTGTATGGCAGCTGTGGCTACAATGTAGCTTACCACTGTCAGTGTGTGAATGAATGGGTGAATGACCGATTGTAGTGTACAGTGCTTTGGGGTGTCTGGGGACTTGATAAAGCGTTATACAAGTGCAGGCTATTTACCATTTAGTGAGAAAAGGGGATTTTTAGATTTTCTTGCTTCCTTTGAATTCAGAAAGTTACCACACTAAGAATGCCTTTAGATGCAAATAAGAAATGCCATGCAATTGTCTAGTCATGATACCATTCAGGAAGAAGACAGGTTGTGTCCCAGAGATGAAAGGTATGTGGTGCACTGTGTGCATATCATCACAAGGCCCATAGAGAACTCCTCCTCTCACACTAAGATTGGGAGAAAAAGCAGATCATAGTTTGCAAATGCACTCATGGACAGAGACCTTATTATTTGAAGACATGTATGGAGGTCTAATGAAACAAAAATTGCTTTGTTGTGTTTGATCAAACAATCATGACTGAGAGTACCATCTCATCTTTGAAGTATGGGGGTGAAAATATGTTGTGCGTGTTTTGCTGCAAGAGGGTATGGTGCACCTTATTATGAGGAAAGATGTGGTATATGGTAAAATAGACGCAACATATCAAGACATCAGCCGAGAGGTAAAAGCTTGGTCACAAGTAGAAGATCCAAATGGACATGACCCCTAAACTTACCGATTAGTCAGTTAAAAAGTGACCTAAAGAATAGCAGGTCATTGTTTTGGAGTGGCAATCACATAGTCCAAAAAAGATTTTTGGGCAGAACTGAGAAGAAATAGTCAGTTCTTTCAAGAGGAATGGGACACAATTCCAGCAAACTTACAATAGTTTGCTGGAAGCTTGTGGAAGCATACCCAAACATTCGACCAAAGTCACCAAATAAGGATATGTATTTTAACTTCTGAATTTGAAGAACGTTTAAAAGTAAACTTTGCTTGTTAGTCTGCAATTTAGCAAATAGAAATTATTTATGTAATGCTAACTGACTTAAAAGAGAAAAAAGGTGGATAATTATTCCAAAAATATAAGACAGCAGTCTTGTAGTTACAACTAATCATGCAGCTTTTTATACAATTAGCACATCTTATTGTACAGCAAGATTCCCCATTTAATGTTGAGCCGATTTTCATAAAGTGGCTCATCCAATATTGGTATAAGAGCTAGAGTCACCTTTTGAAAGCTGATATTGTCACTAAAACAAATCAACCCTGCAGTTTTATTGTAGGATTGTCCAATGAAACCACAAGGAGAGCACTAACTGGGTTTTGTCTTCTGTTAAAAGTTAAAGTTTGTAGGAGTTCATGTATTTCAGTGCAATAGCTTCCAACATGCATGTGACAAAGCTGGTAGAGTTTATGGAGGACAATTCATGAGGAACATTCAGCTTGTGTAAGTGCTATATGCAACACTAAACCATTATAAGATGTATTTTTCTCTAACCAAGAAATGCATTTTCTTAAAGCCAATCAAAAATAATTATTGTTGTGGTAAAATTAGCTAATGATGCATAGTTTGCCATACCTGTTATGAGTGACTAACTAGCTGCACGGGCCTATCAAAATATGCTAACTTGGTTTTGGAGCAGAAGTAGCAGCACCCTGGGGTGGTGGTTAAGACTTTTCCCTTGCAACCACTTTAGTTTATTTTAAACCCCAGCTTGGGCTCTTTCCGTATGGAATTTGCATGCATGGTTCCCATCAGGTACTTCTTTCTCCCACAGTCCAGAAATTAGACTTGTTACCAATTAACCTGAATACTATTAGGATAATTGCTAACTCTAAAACATGCTCTTAAGTGTCTGTGAGTGAGTTTATGCATGGTGTTTTTTCATGTGTGTCTATGTTGAACTGTGATGATGTGACTGGTGAACTGTCCAGAGTTAAACCCCCCTCTCCCTGATATTAGAAATTAGTCATTTTTAGACATAAAAATGCTTATAAATGTGACGGCATTGGAACCACTTCAGGCTTTTTTTATCCAAATATTACAACTTGCGTTATGTGGGACCCCAGAATGCAGACGAGTAGGCAGCATGACATTAGGTGAAAAATGATTTAATAAAAAAAACAAAAACTCACTCTAAGAAGAGGCAGGAACAAAAGAGAAGCAGGCTGGCTAGACAGGTATGGCATGGTCCACAAAAAAAGACATGAGCTGAGAACAAGACATGATTTGAGAAATGTTTCCGCGCCGAACAACTGAACAGGAGTGAATATAAGGAGAGTAAACCAGGTGGAGCTAGGAGACAGATTAGTAAGCAGGTGAACCGGATAAAGATAATTAACAGACAAAACGTGGCTGGAGCAAGAACAGAGACTCTTAAAAACAAACAAAAACTAAAGCATGACCAAAACCAAACTTAACAAAACATGAACAAAATAAAACATGACCAGAAAAAAAAAAAAACAGAAGCATGATTCAAAAACTGAGAGAGAAATATAAGAAAAACCCAGAAACCAAAAACCAAACAACCCCAAATCATAACACCAAATGCAATAAATTTAGCTCCAAATGCCTTAAAATGACAAAAGTACCAACATTTAGAGTTTTAATGCTTATAATGGGACATTTTTGAGAGTCATCTTTTAAAAGAAAAAGCTGAAAACACACATAGTTCACTCAGCAGTAAGGAATTCCTTGCTAAGCCACCTGCTTGTCAATCACCCTAGTCTCTGCTATGTGACCCTACCTGCTGTTACTGTCCCTTGCTGCCTGTAAAGATCATGCCATACATACCAGAGCCATCGAGGGGCATTCCCAGTCCTTTTGACCCAGATTGTTCTCAGGCTTCATGTCTGTCACAGGAACCTGTTTTTTCCTCACAAATGGAACAAGCACAAGATGTTTTCCTGAAGAGACTATAAAGCCACAAACTGTGATCTGTCACATAAAACCCCTTTCCAGAGTCATTTTAGTGGCAGAAACTCATGGAAAAGAGTAATGTAGATAAATGAATTCCTTTTTAAGCTCCTCTGGAATTAGACTCGTGTTTTCACAGGCAAGCAGTGCTAAAGCTTTTCCTTCTGATCTCAGTTTTTCTCGAGGAATAAACATCAAATAAATGAAAACCCTGTTTATCATTTGATCCGTTTGTTGAGTTATGAGTTAAACAACAGCCTTAAATAATTGTCTTAAGATCGCATAAGAGACTCTCTCCTTTTTTTGAGATGTTGCATTGTCGTTGTCACGTGTTTTTGCTTAAAAAATGAAGACAACAACAAACATAAATTCCAAACATTAGCAATTTTCAAACAAATGATGCCTTAGGCGAAACCCTCGTTCTTTGCTTGTTGCCATTTTCTTGTTCTCACTAAAAGAATAATACTTTTTGAATTTCACAAATCAAAACTGTTTTAAACCACCTGTAATCAGTGTAAAATATTTCAGTTCAGGTAAAAGCTGTCGGTATCTTGGGGTTTTCATGCTTTTTTTAATCTAATGTGGTTCTAATGCAGCAAAATTGACTGTACATTCTCTTATTGTGTGTTTTCACAAAAATACTAAAGGATTCATAAATCTCAATCTCAGTTTTAGAAAATATATGCTTATTGAAAAATATTCCACCTCAGGTCTGACCTGTCTGAGTATTCTATATTTTAAACCAATTAGATCAAATCTACAAATCTAATGCCACCTTCAGTGATTTTAAAGGTGTACAACCATATTTTCTTACGGTGTTTACATTTTCATAACACATTGACAAAGTATACAAGTATACAAAAAAAAAAAATATTGGGGGCAACAATGACATAAGTATTTTTTTTTTTCTTCAAGCGCTCTTCCTGGAATGGCACCCTGGGCGGCGAGCGACATTGCCTGAGCTATTCTGATGTCAAACCTTACTAAATTTTGCTTGTAATTTGATTGCATGCTGTTTAAAGTGTTTTTGAGAGTATTTTCAACATTAGTCAAACTTTTCTTTTACCTAAACAAACATATACTGTACATATAATACACTTGTATTTATATTGTGAGTAATTAAGCCTAAGGGACTCCATAAATCAGTGTCAGGTAAAAGAAATAAATTGGAATTTGTTTTTAGATTGAAAATGTTCTTCAAATTCATACAAGGCAGGTGGGTTTTGAATAGATTCCTCTAAAACAGGTGCTCTGACTGACTGAAAGTATTTAGCGGTTTAACAGAATGAGGTTAAACTGTGTTTGTTAATCAAGTTACTTTTTATTGCACAGAACAATTGCACAAATCCACATGTATAGATTTGTTTCTAATGATAGAAAATGGTCCACAGCTCAGTTGAGAGAATCTGCTGACAGGGCAGTTCTTCAAATCTGGCCTTCATGGAAAAATGAAAGTAAGTCACAAGTCATGAAGAGGACAGACCATATCAATCTTGAAAAAGCCAGCTGTTTTATTGTATCTTTTTCATGGAGATAATACAACAATAACTGCAAAGAGACAAACAGTTACATTACAAAGACTATCACTTTCACTTCCATATCTAAACATTCCATTTCTTCATCATTTGTTTTTTTAATCTTTTTTTTTGTTTACATAATTTATCTTCAACAGCTATTTGTTTACATTCTTGTTATCAACCATATAAATTGTGCAAAAATTGTTATATCTCTTTGCTTAGCATGGATGAGTGGCTATTTGTGTGCCAGTGTGTGTGTGATCATGTCAGCGGAGAGTGTAATCTCAGGGATAACATGGAGCTTATCCATCTGATCCCTCACCTCCCTGGGTTCTGACAGTTTGACACCCATCAGTCTTCACATTAACTTTGCCTAATTGGCAGGTAATTCTCTTCCCTCCTGCTGACCCTTCGCTGTTGATGCTTTCTCCCTGCGTGCTCAGTCAGTACCTCTGTCTGGGTCTTTATCAACCAATCTAATCAGACCTCTCTTTTTCTCAAAGAGCCACTCAGCGGGGCTTCTTGTCCAGGCTCTGAGGCCCAGCGTGCCTTGTCACTGTAAGCTGGGGAAGTGATGTTGGGAGCTTCCTCTGCGATGGTGGCCCCCATGCTGGGATGCTCTCTGCGTGGCTGACAAGAGGGCCGGCCCCATAGTTTCAACAGGTCATGAGCAGCATCTTTTTCACAATATAGACACTCCTAAAAACATGAAAAAATGTGTAAATCCCAGAATAATCTAACATCTTTATTTCACATATTTTAGAAATGATTGGTGATACCTCTACTATATGTCTTAGAGTAATATTCAACAGACGAAATACCAACAAAAAACAAAATTCTGTTCCGTTTCCTCTGTCCTCCACATTGCAACCCTATATCTAAACATTTTTAGCTTCTCAACGTGTTTCTTTTCTGCTATCTGAGCCAACCAAACAGACTCATTTCAGCTGTACTGTAGCCCTCATTCCTCCCTGACATTGATTGGCAGGTGTTTGCAGAGCCGTGGGATATTCAGACACGGGACATATGGGAGGCCCACCCTCCTGTCACGTCCACCTTCACATGGGTCCTTTGTGGCTGAGGTGGAGGTGGCAGGAGCAGTGAGGAGCTTGTCAGAGCAACAGGAAGAGGCTAACACAGAATTACAGAAACAAACCTTAAACACCCTCACTGCCAATACCCCCCTGAGAGTACGTCAGCTGTCATTAACTAACCAGACTTCCACTGATACCGAAGGAGCTTCCCCTAGTTCCCACCCCCTTGCAGGTGACTCTCACTGGGGGTTTGATGCTGGGAAATTCAGCCTCTCTGCAAGGAGTATCCATCCTGCCAATGCAGATATTTTGTGGCTAAAGACCCAAAATGTAATACAGTTAATTATTGGTGTCTCTCATCTTCTTCTTGACAATACTTCATAGCTTCTATTCTGTGCATGTCTGCTCTTTCCCCAGACTCCCTGGACATTCATTCCCAAATGAAACAAAAATGTACTTTCATCTTTAAGGAGAACATTGAGCCACTGAACAACAGTCCAGTTCTTTTTGTTCTTTGGCCCTGTTACAGTTTCTGACGTTGTCTCTGGTTCAGGAGTGGCTTAACACAAGGAATACAACATGCATTGCCTGTTTCCTGGATACTGTCTCTGTGTGCTGTTTCTTAAAGCACTAACTGTAGCTGCAATCCTTGTAAATCTCCCCCAAACTCTTGAATGGTCTTTGCTTCACAATCCTGTCAAAACTGTGTTCATCTCTGTCCCTTGTGCACATTTTATACCCCCTTTCTTCCTTGCACCAAACTTTCCATTAATATGCTTAGGTACAGCATTATGTGATTCTTCACCAGTGACATTTTGTAGCACACCGTCTTTGTGGAGAATCTCAGTGACTGTATACCAGACAACTGTCAGGTCATCAGTCTTTTTGATGATAGTGTAGAACATAAAATGGTCATAACGTAATGCTTCTATATTAAAAATAGTTTTTATTTGTCTAACACAATATAGACCTGTTCCAGAATATTATTTTTGAGGTTTTTATTTGCTGGAAGCTAGAATTACCCGAATTAACATAAGTAAATTCTTCAGATATGTCACTCTGTGTGTAATGAATCTAGTCAGTGTGCAAGTTTCACTTTTTGAAAGTGATTACTGAAAAACATTCACATTTCAACTAGATTTTAATTTGTGATGATGCACCCGAATATTTTATATATATATATATATATTATATATATATATATATATATATATATATATTATTTAATGTGACAGAGTTTTCTAGAGTGCATGTGTTAATGAGTGTGTGTGGATGTTGGAGATCAGCATGTGTGGAATGTGTATGTGATATAAAGGCTCTCTCCTCATGACACAATGGTGTCTTTGAGAGGCGGGAGAAGGGAAAGCTTTGTTTGGTGACACCACACAGTGTTGTGAATGCCCGACATAGCTGCCATTCCTCTCTCTGTGTCGTCCGCCAGGCTACTGGCTTATCAGGGATTCCTCTGCTTTCTGCCCACGCACACCCCTCACTTGTGTGTGTGTGTGTGTGAGACTAAGGTAAAGAGTTTATGATGCAGAGCAGCTAAGACCAAAGGGAAGTTTTAAAAAGTAATACAACAAAAATCTTAAGTACATTACTTCTATGAACTATTTAGAAAAGGTGTAGGTGAAGTAGTTTGATCATTTTTCATTGTAATGATGGGAAATAAACATTGTTTTAGAGAATTGCAATAAAATCACATTAGCATATAAAAATGTCATGCATTCAAAAGTATCTAGACAATCAGTAAAAACATCAAGATTGTGTAAGGATCAGGCATGTTTTTTCCATGCTTCCGTGTATTTTCCATAACTCAATCTTTGCAGGGTTGCATGAAGCTGGCGCCTATCTCAAGTGGTGAAAGGGCAAGCAGCAGGGTACACCAGGAACAGGTTGAAGCCTTATCACTTTTTTTTTTTTTAATTTTTCTGCAACAATAGTAAGGATATAAATATTTTTAAAATGATTTCCCTGCCTTTACTGATCAAAGCAACTGCTCAAATCAACTTCACTACCAATATGCACTGGTGATCCCCACAGGCACTGATGACCCTGTAGTCATTTCATATCCTGTTCTTCCTTGGATCATTTCTACTAGCAAGTAGCCCTTCTAACTGGTCCTCCATGTCTGACTGTGAACAATCCACAAGTTGTTTTATAAATGTTCTCCCTTAGTGATCTGTAACTGAAAAATTATGTCATTGAGGCTTTATTTTTATGCTTAGCCCTATTTTTCTTGCTTTCAACTTCAAGAACTCTACTTAATTGTGTAACGTTTTTTCTCTATTCTCTATATTAATCCAGAATACCCAAATGCTCCACCTTGTTGGTGCATTTTAATAATGCATATGCAGAACAATTTGGGTCACAGTTTATGTCAGCATTTACTTCGTAAATGACTGCGTTGTATTTTGACACAGTGTGAGACAGTTTAGCAATATGTCTGCATATATATTTTAAAAATTATTATAATTAATTCTGATTTACGATAGTGGTTCAGAATAAACCTTTCAAATTTATTAGTTTTTGTTTGATTTATAATTTTATATTTATATTGGATTTCATGTGCCTTGAAGATGCATAGTTTTAAAAACCAAGGTCCCGGCACCAAAGTTTCACAAATCCTCATATTTTAAACATACCACGAAGAAGGACATCCACCGACCCTGTCAGTAATTTGACATTAATAAATCTAAAGAACATTCCTCAATGTAAGGCAAGAATGTATAGGCTGTGGGACTCAGTGGATCCCCTTTTTCAGCAAAACCTGTAAGATTATCTTCTCAATTATAAGACAATAGCTGCTTAATGGATCTTTTGCACAGCATTACAGCAAACGTATTTGTGTAGAAGAAGTATGCAGGTCTTCTTTCACCATCTGCAGATGCTCTTTATCAATACAAAATTGGAAAATACATTGATTAGGCAGTGACAAAAGAAACTATTTGTGGGATATTCAACTTGTGTTGTCAGAGACTTCAAACTTGCTCCCCTCATTTCCCATGCTGTAACCCTCTCCTCTCATCCTTCTGTTTATCTCAAAGTTGTCCTGGTCCCTGCGGCTCTCACGCTAACATAGTAGTTACAAGAGGCCGCAATCCCAAGTTAAGTATGGTGTCCACATGTGCAAAATTCTCTACACAACTGGAAAAATAATCACACCAAGAGTACATAAAGCTGTGTGCTTTTAATGCCAGGATAGGTTTTTAAAAGTTGGGGGTTTGTATGAGGTCAGGGGGACCACAGCAGCAGCACCACATCAGGAGACTGTGCGACTTGTTTGCTTGGAGTTGTCACTTTACAGTACAAACCCCTTCTCATTTTTTAATATATTGTTAATCTTATTTTGTGAAAAAGCCTTCCTTTTAGACTGCTTCAAAGAGAAAGCAAAAAAATCAAATCATTAAACTGAAGCTAAACTGAATCTCCTGGAAATCTGCTATAGAGAAATGTGTCTTACACTGCTGGGTTATTTCTTTATCCTAAATGTTGGGTTATGCTATTAGAACAGATTTTAAGCTAGGAAAGGAGTGCATTGATCAGAGAAATCAAGAGGCCAGTGATAACTTTGGAGTAGAATCTTTTTTTTTTAAACTGTGTCCTTTCCGGCAGAGTAGCACTCAGAATTTTTGTCTGAGTTCCAATAAGAAGCCCAATAGATTTATTTTCATGAGTGGAACAGTATGGCTAACGCTATTATGCTCTGCTTGATATTCATAGAAATTAAAAAATGTATAGAATTTAAATTGTTATGGACACGGAGACGGAAACAAAAGGGAAAAAATAAGAAACAAGAAAGAGCGAGAGGTGGGGCAAAAAGGAAAAGGGGAGAGAAGGAGAAAATAATGGAGAGAAAGAAGGATGAAGAGATGACAAGATAACACCCTGCTTGATTCTACACCTGCACAAACATATAATATAATATAACAGCATTGTTACCAAAAAGTGCAAAATACTAATGAATGCAAGATTATTTAGTGGTAACTGTGGCTCAATATAGAACAATTGTGTATCTGATAACACCTGAATCTAAGGCGGAGCAGATCCAGCCATAGACCCAGAGACCCGAGACCCTGGGATACATCAACCGCCAATCAGAGGCCCGGCATAGCCCAGGGGCCGAGGCCCTAGGCAAGGATCCACCAAGAGTGAGTTGGCACACACCTCAGCACCCAGCCCCAGACACCGAGAACCACAAATACACCAGTGGGCAGAGACACCAGCCACCGGCAGGTAGGGTGGCGGGGAGGAAATTTGATGGAGGTAGATGGGGGTAGAATCTTCTAACAGAAAACTATTTTGTCTACTTTTAGTTGTGCACCTCACAAATCCCCAAGAGCGGCAAGAAGGAAGCTGTTATTGAACAAAAGCTATTAAAAAAAATCCCATTTGCAGTTATTCCACAAGTCATCTTGGGAGAAAAGCAATAATGTGGAAGATGGTGCTCTGTTCATAGATAGATAGATAGATATAGATAGATAGATAGATAGATAGATAGATAGATAGATAGATAGATAGATAGATAGATAGATAGATAGATAGATAGATAGATAGATAGATAATAGATAGATAGATAGATAGATAGATAGATAGATAGATAGATAGATATAGATAGATAGATAGATAGATAGATAGACAGACAGATAGATAGATAGATAGTAGATAGATAGATAGATGATAGATAGATAGATAGATAGATAGATAGATAGATAGATAGATGATAGATAGATAGATAGATAGATAGATAGATAGATAGATAGATAGATAGATAGATAGATAGATAGATAGATAGATAGATAGATAGATAGATAGATAGATAGATTTAACTTTGATCTTCTAATGTAACCAAATGTAAAAGTAACTACTTCAAGGGGTGAGGATATTTTTCAAAGGGGATACCACAATAAATCTTGTTTAAACTGTTCAACCACTCTAAGTGAACAAAAGGTAGCCAAAAAGTCAAATTTGTGGACATACTGTATGATAAAATAAAATGAAATTTAAAAAAAAAACTCACAAATCTTGATTTTAAGGTTTGTTGACAACTTAATTTCAGAATGCAAATGTCTTTCAACAAGACCTCTTCTCAGTTCTTTCAGATTTTAACACCACTAAACTTCAGTCAAGCTCAGTTTTTCAATCTTCACCTCTTAGATGTGGGAGGTTTTGTTATCACTGTCAATTTCCAAATGCTGTGCCTTGGGGGGAAAATTGCGTTTCTTTTACCTTATTTCTTTTGTCTTATTTTATTTTGGTAGCTTATTTCATAACTCTCACTCCTCCACGGCTCCTCCCTCTGAGACAATATACACACACATGCTCTCACACACATACACGGTGGATTATATGAACACACATGGTTCAATAATTCTTTTGGTCTCCCAGGAGCTTCCTTCTGTTCAGTTGCAGCCATTCCATCAGACTCATCAGCACTGCTGTAGAAATAATAACCAAAGAAAAATAGACTGAAAGTAGTATTTACTTTTCTGTACTTTTGGTGTGTACCCTGTGACTATCTGTCGTTTATGTTAGAGCAGTACTTCTTGTTTTCACAGAATATGCAGCTACTATACCACGTGTTTGAATATGCTAACAAATGGGGTGTGAGTGCTTCTTTTAAGCTGTAAAAGCAAATGTGAATGTTTCTGTAAGGTGTGTTTGGAAGCATGCCCCCTTCTTGTTTGTGCATGCATGTGTGAGTAAGTGTGTTGCATACTGGCAGTCTCTCCACTCCCCTGTCCCTGGAAATGAGGCCAACAAGATTGGACAGACAGTTTATTTCCAAATACTACCATCTGGCCTGCTGCCTCACGCACATTCCATTACTTCCAGACAGACTTGTAGAAGGAATTAAAAAGGCATTGGAGTTGTTAAAACACGACATTCCCAAAAAAGGCCTGCTGGGCCCTGAGACTACCCAGAAACATCGCACATGACTCTATTCTGCAGGAATTACAGCAACGCAAGGGTTGCTGATGAAGGTCCTCTCAGTGATATAGTCCCTTGCCAGTAATGCGTCTTTTTCCATCTTGGCATTTCAGTCCCTCTCTGTCTGCCTTGTCATTGCCTTGAGACATTGCCTTGAGACAATGCCCCAGACCTCTTTAAGAATGAAACATAGACAGGGCATGGTAATAGTGTCTAATAATCATCATATGGATATTTTTATTTGAAAATAGTCAAGTCAATTTACAGTTCAAATCTGATGGGGATCAATTAGAGTAATGTGAGACTCCAAAGTGGACAAGTAAATACAACTGAATACAAGTTCAATACAATGGACTGAGTCCTCTTTAAGTTTCCAAGTCAATCCATTAAGTGTCATAGGGAGCTTTTAAAACACTGTAAGACTGAAAGTAGAAATGTAAACATTAAAGTCAGAGGAAAAGACAGGATTAAATTCTTAATAAATAATCAAGGAAACAAAAAAATGTGTGTGGTTTTCTAAAAAACATTTTTGACATGTTGAAACCTTAAAATTGCAATTGCATTTTTCTGTTAAACAGTAAAATTTCTAATCCACAAGCAAGGTAAGAATATAGCGAGAAAATGGCTAAGAAAAGAACATTTTAAGACTGTTTCCATTTTGATACCCTGAAACTCTATATGCTGAAACCAAATTACCTTGAACCCCAAATCTCCCCTGGCTGTTTAGTGGTTGGGATTTGACTGCTGTGGAGAATGATATACACTGATTTATGGTGAACCCGTAAATGATGCAATTGATAAATCTACTGGATTACGTTTATGTGTTAAAAATCATCAATCTCAGTAATAGAACTGATCAGTCGTATAGCTGTCAATAGTCAATCAGAAGGGTAAATTCTTGTACCTGTAATCAATGAGCCATCACAAAAATGAATAAATACATTTAAATTTATATAAATCAAAATGTGTTATTTTCTAGAATGAAAATATTGACACTTCAATTAAAGTGCCTACTTTTAGAAAAGACAGCTGCGTACTTCCTGGGAACCAACTATATTTCCTGGTCTGGGTTCTGGGATTCATTATTTTAACCCACTATAGCGAATCAACTCACAAAATGTAGGGGTTTTGATATTTTTATCCCAAAACAAAAATGTATAAAGGTGAACAATTAAATTCTATAATAACTAAAAAGAACTTTACATTAATACAACAAAGTTCATGCGTGTGAAACAGATCCCAAAGGAGTCTTCATTAGCATATGAGTAGTTTTGGTGCCTTTTTGGGTCATGAAAAATGCTCAATGGGGCTCAGTCGCACTCATAAACACAAGCACACACAGGAAGAATATTGTGTGTTTTCTGAGTGGGAGTTGAGGTCAAACTTCACTTTCGTGGCTTTTATCAACGTATTCAACTACTGAAGAGGCTGACTAAAAGGCCTGTCTGTTTAACAGTGGTCTGATTCATTCTCTCACCAATTGGGGCCACTTGCATTAAAAAAGAGAAGAGAGGGACTTTGACGCAACATCAGTGACCATTTCAAAAATGGTGACGTCCAGCGTTTCCAAGCACAATTGTGCAAATTTCATTTTGGTGAGGGGTTCAGAGTGTCACTTTAAGAAAAATCGAACAACAGAGGAGACTGCCAGACCCATACCAAAACACAGGCCTGATAACACGGAAAAATAATTTACAGCTTTTTGTCATATAAACTGTGTTTTGTATTAGCCTATACAACAATCCTTTCACTCATTGCATTCAACTAATCCAATGTATCTTACCACTGTCAGTGTGTGAATGTGTGTATGAATGGGTAGATGACTGATTATAGTGTAAAGAGCTTTGGGGTCGTTGGACTTGATAAAGCGCTTTACAAGTGGAGGCCATTTACCATATTCTGGGCAACTTCTCATAAATGATGGAGCCATTAATTTTGCGCTCCACCAAAAAGGAAAATACCTAACTATCATTTTGTGACCTTCACTATGCCCAATTGTACTTGGGCTATGCAGCCAGATAATGATCAGAAGCATATAAGCAAGTCACCTCTGACAAAACAAAAATGTAGGTTTAGTTGTATCCTAGTCAAAGTCTTCCCCTAACTCTGGCTGTGTGGCGTGGCTTGACCTTAAACAAGCTTTTCACACTTTTTAAACCCTACATGTGCCTAAATAAAACAATCTGCAATGTGGGCCAAAGGTCCTATCACAGATGCTTGATGGCAGTTGTTGGCGCAAAGTAATTTGGGTTTGGGGGCAAATACTTTCACACAGGGCCAGATTACTCTAGATTGCTTTTTTCCACTTAGCAATCAAAAAATCATTTGAAAACTGCATTTCATATTTAATCTGGTTACCTTTGTTTGATGTAAAAAATTTGTTGATCTGAAACATTAAAAATGGACAAAAAAGCAAAACAGAAGAAATCTGTTTCAGGGGAAAGCTCTATAAAACGTGGTTTAGATTTAACCTTTACTAGTGAAGGTCAAATTAGCTTTTTTCTTTTTTTTTTTTAAAGATATTTTTCGGCACTAGTGGCCTTTTTTTCATTATTTATTTTTGACAGTGGGCAGACAGGAAAGAGGGGTAGAGAGAGGGGGAGAAATTCGGCAAATGTCACCGGGTCCGGGACTCGAACCTGGGACAGCCGCTTCGAGGACTGTAGCCTCTGCATTTGGTCGCGGCTTAAACCATTATGCAAAGGTAAAACTACCAAAAGTAACGAAACTTCAAATTTAATATCTGAATCTGCAGCACATATATAAAAACTTGCATGAAGGAATACTCTGAATAGTAGATTTGGTTCCACTTTTAAGCTTATGATGCCATTGGCTTTAATAGAAAGCTAAAATCACACACACATTAATGGATAAACCATTTTACCAATCATTGTGAAACTGGATAATATTCTATAAAAGGACATTTTATGAGACCAAGAAGATTTTCTAAAGAGAAAGAGAGAGATTATGCATTTTGCCTTCTCAGACCAAGGTGTTACGGAGTATTACCAGGAGAACCGTTACTCTTCTTTAGCACTCTACCATCCTACAGCCAGAATTATTCCTAGCTACTTTTCAATAATCAGTAAATCTTATTTTCATTTCAGGTCCATAACAATTAGACAAATGTAAAAGTTTAAATTACCTGTGAATCGACTGAATAATTAAAACATTTTCATACATTCCTAATAACACAAAAGAGAATTTTGCCCAGGGTTCCCCTGTAGTTCATTTACCGTCATTCTTTTCCAAGCAGATTTCCTGAGCTCCAAAGGCCTTTTACAGTGAATAGGGGGTAAATATTAAAATATTCATGTATCAATTAAATCTAAAGAAATTAATCTAATAAATATCATATGACAAACCTATTACAGGGTCTTAAACAGTAAGAGTTATTATGAGGATAAATCCTTCAGGGCTTTTGTGACCATGTAGCTTGATTCTGGAGTGGCAGTTTGACAGACAAAGAAGCTGGTTTAGATGATATATCTTATGGGTGGATGGTTTGTTTTAGCTTTTTGTGTCATTTATTTGACATATAAGGTCTTTAGTTTCTTTTGATACAGATGACAAGTTTCAATGAATTTTTAATAAACCCTTTAAACCTTTTAATTATCTCGAATAACAATCATATTGCTCTTCAAACTGTTTTTTTAAATGTTGTCATCATTTGCTGGTGCTTTAGGACTCCATCTGAGACATAAATAAATCTCTCATTCATTTTCTTTTCCTTCTTAATGCTTTTCAGAGTCCAGTCTGGCCGTTTCCCGAGCCAGTTGTCAGTGGGAAAGAGGCAACCCGCATAGACCGTGAGGTCACCATGCAGTCTCAGGTCATCAGTCACATTTGTATTTACAGCTCTAAAGGCAGTTATAAAATTCTTTGCCAAGTATGTATCTAAAGTTCAATTCAGGCCAATTATAACTGATTACAGTGATCTTCATTAGATCATAAATTACCAGTTTGTTAATCAGTTGTGTAAATATGGAAGCCAGCAGACTGCATCAGGTCTTTGCAGCAATCTCTCGTTCTGAATTAGCATGTGGTGACAGTGGATAGAATGCACTCAATTTTAGCAGAAAAAAAACTCCAGCAGAAAAAGGCAATGAGCAGCTATCTTCGCAACTAGATGGGGTTGAGAGGACAGGAAAGAGATAAAAAAGCAAAGCACTTACGTTCAGCCATTGCTCTAACATTAGTTCCATTCAGAAAAGAGAAACAGCTGATATCAGAAGCACTAATCTATGCGTACCATCTATAAGGATAGAAGTAACAGAGTTAATGGTATTTAGATTTCCAAATAATGCATAAACTGTCATCAATGCCTCAGTTCAATCTCCCATACACCTTGTGCATATAAACTCCTCCAGTACTTTCAGTCATTTTCAGATCCCTATGTTGCCATCAGTAATGTCTCATTGGCTCCTCAGCAGCGGCCTACGTGCGTCCTGCGATTTTTTGTCAGTCTTTTTTCTTCAATAAACTTCTGCTTCACTATAATTCTGCCTGCGTCCTGGTTCTACAACTCCACTGTTAATGACATAAATTGTGAGTAACCTTCCCCGCTACATAGTAGCTTCAGCCTCCGGGACCAACTAATCCAGATTTATACTGCTCTAACTGTAGATGCCAAGATAATTACCTACAGAATCTTTTTTTCAAAAAATCTTAAACTCTTTAACTAAACAGTAACCTACACGAGAGGCAGCAAAGCAGAGATGTTAACAAAAATGTTATCTGTAGCACTGAGTATAGAAATAAAATAAAATTCAAACCAAATCTCCACAATTGTTCCTGTCTACGTACGAAACATAGTTGAGCACTGCAGCACAGTTAGATGCAACAGAAAGTTGGAAACATTGCAGTTTAAAATTATTGTACTGAGTGCTGCCGTATTTTTCTATACTGGTATTGCTCAGAACATTGTTTTAATATTGGTGATTAATGGACACCATGAAAAAATGTTTCTGCAGCAATTAATGCTGCCAGTGCTGGTACAGGCTTGTCTTTGAGAAGCTAAATGAGATAACTTATCTAGGACTCATTGGCATTGTATGCTAGTATTTATTTTCCTGATAACAATAATGGAGAATTTGCCAATAATCCCCTGTTTTAACCTTGCATGCACCTGAGGGTTAAGCATATAGCTAAGATGCAGAACAAGTGGAAAGACTATATTTTTAGATGTTTACAGCTCAGCAGCATAGATAATAAGATCAAAAGAAGTGACTGCACAGTTGCACAATTTTGTCAGGTTTTCCAACTAGAAAAATAGCGTGAACATGTTATATAGAATGAGGCAATCTGGCTTCAGGTGTCACTGCTCCTTGCCAACCCTGGAAATCATTAAACAGTTAAAACAAGTCTTCTTACTAATTCATACCATTGTACAGCAAACAAACACAACCACCTATGTGTCAGTGTTACTCAAGATAACTTTTAGGTTTTTTTAGAGGATAAAGACTTCAAAATCTATTTTTAATATATAACAGCTTATAAAATTACTTTGCATGTGTATCTTTTGTGAGTCTCGGAGGCATAGTAACTGTTTGAGGTTGCCCCTACTGAACTGCAGAGCCATCTTTACAGCTTGCATTAGCATACATAATACTGCTCTGTGGATTCAAGGAGTCATGCCAATTGAAAAGCAATCATTTTCACAGCGGAGCACTGCCACTGCCATGTTAATTGAGTGTAAGAGTACTTGAATGTGTTGGTGCATGGCTTTGCATCGTGAGACAGGAGATAATTGGTTGGGCAATACAAGATGGCAATATGTTGGTAATTCCATGATAGGGCCTGATTACTATTGTCTGCTTGTATCCCATGGGCAGACACGTGTTTGTGCTGTTTGTCAGACAACAAAATGTGAAGACAGTAACTGTGCCCCCTCCCCCCCACTCCCTTTAGACTTTTACTGCTGAATCTATTAGCATTTAGTTTTCTCGCAAAGCAGTACAGTACACATAGAGTGCAACGACAACTGTGCAACATAATAATTAGTTGAGCTGCATGCTAAGACAATAGCCTTAAGGGCCCATAAAGTCTGAAACAATAAAAAACTGAATTGCACTTCACATTGTCCCATTGTTTAGCAACGATCAGACTCAATTATCTCATCTTGCCAGAATTGCTTTCGTGAAATTACAAAGTAGAGAAACAGAGACATTACATATTTCAAGAATACCATGTTAGTTAGTTATTAATTTGTGGAAGTTTGAGTATGCTGCAATCTCCAAATGCAGTTTTACTTGCAATATAATTCAGGAGTGAAGCTATCTTGCCATCTGATCTTATCAGAAGTTTGAACATTGAACATAACCACAATGCATGCAGAGCTGTGATAGTCTCTTTTTGGCTCTAGAATGCCTTTAAATGATCAGTTAACAAAACAAAGAAATAATTTCCCTACACAGAAGAAAAAAGTAACATAATGATCATATGTGTTAATATGCTTGGTGGTTAATTTCTCTCATTTTCAAGCAAAACCCTGCAGGGACAAAGTGATCGAATCTTGCAAATGTATATTAATGGCAATGGCTGCTAATTATCCAACTGGGAAAAGAGGACATTAATCTTCAATGCTAGTTGTGGATTGTCCAAGTATAGAGCGAACCTGGCACTCTATGCAAAACTCAGTGGCTAAACATTGTACATAAGCAGTGGGTTAGAGCGAGACTCTGAATGCCACAAGGTTAATCTTTTGATAAATTGGATAACATTAGCCTTTAATGTCTTTGTTTATGGCTGCTGGTGCCTTAGAGAAAGTAGCTCATTACCACTTATATCAACTTTGTTGTGATATTGGGGTGCGGTATTTTTTTAAATATTAAAATTTTTATTTCAGCTTGACAACTTAGTTATTGGTATATTTATTGAAATGTATCAACTGTGTAACATGTGAAGGTTACTTCTTAAAATACATTTGTTCAAACATTGTGCATTAAAAACAGAATCTGTGACTTTTATGACAACTGGATATTTGGCAAAGGTGCTGACATACAACTTCACTGCTTAACTGGGGTAAAGAACATGGTGAAATAATGACTTAGGTCCTAAAACATGAAGTCCCAAGGCTGTAGTGATTTTGCATGAAACACTGCTGTCAAGTGGTACATTGGTGTAATTACAATGCTGCTGAAAAGAACTACAACGTCAGAAAATGTTCCAAGTTTCACGTCTGTTCAAACATGGTATTATACTGGTGGGAATTATTAGCAATTGATAGCAAAGGGAGTCTACTCAAAATTAACTGAAGTCATAGAATGTGAAACTAATGTATCAACTATGAGTGGACATTTGAGCTACAGTTGCCTTTCTATTATGTCGAACTGATTTGCTCATTCTCCTCTGACCTCGAAATCAACAGTGCATTTTGGTCCACACAGCTACCTCACTGGATATTTTCTCTTTAACAGACCATTCTCTGTAAACCTGATAACTGGTTATGGGTAAAAATAGTACAAATAATAAAACATCAGATCAGCAGTTTCTGAGATACTCAGACCAGCCCATCTGGCATTAACTGGTTAATACTTACTGTGAAAAGCAACAGCGTTGAATATTTTTGTTATCTTTGCTTTTATGCTTTTTTTGTTTGTGAGGGTTTTTTTACGTTTAGTTCCACTTGTTACTTGTTCTTGAATCAAATCAAATCAAACTTTATTTAGAAATCGCCTTAAATCAACCAGCACAGGGCCAAAGTGTTTTACAGTTACAATAAGTTAAAACAAAAAAATGGAACAGTATTCAATAAAATAAGAACAAAATAAAAACACAACCTGTCCAGGGCGTACCTTGCCTTTCGCCCAATGATCGCTGGGGTTAGGCACCAGCTCCCCATGACACTGCAAGGATAAGCATGTATAGGCAATTGTTGGATTGCTGGAAAAAAAAAACACAAAAAAATTGCAATACACAATAACAGCCTTATATTACAGAAATTTAAAGACAACATAAAAATCAACTAAAAGCAACTAATATAAAAACTGGCTAAAACCATCTCATAAGCTGTCAAAGGCCATGGTGAAAAGATTGGTTATTAGAAGGGATTTAACTTTTGGAGACTAGTATCACCCTAGGGTTAGGGCTTGACCACTAAATTACATATTTGTTCAATTCCCTTTTTTAAAACTTGATATTCAAATGCTTAGGACATGAAACTTGATTCAGGACTTGCTCGTCTTGTCTATAAGAAACTTGAGTAAAAATACTAGAAACTTGCAAAACAACAGCTTTGTTTCACCTCTGCTTATACATAAAAATATAGCTCAGGAAGGTAAGCAATTTTCATTATAAAAGGCCTAAAATATCAGTTGTCAAAATGAGGTGAGATCCTTCCATGTATCCATGCAGAAATTAATTAAACCCTCATAATTAGATCAATGAGATAAACAGCAGTAAATGTTCACATTTTAAAGCTATGAAGTCTGGGGGGCCCATTTTGGTGTATGTTTTAATTCTTCTTTCTTTTACAGAAGTGTATCACTATGATTGAGTTTAACAACAATCACATATGATGAAATGAGAGCCTAATCTTTAGTGTATCAAATAAATAATGATCATATTACATGGATAAGATGCCATGAACTCTGGAACTGAGGACTGAAGAGGCCTGTATGGAGTCACACATTAACTGTGACTGTCTTATCTTTTTCAGAAGTCTTAACTATCTTCTCTTAAGTAGAAAGCTACAAGTATAATCAAAGAAAAATGTATGATGATTTTCTATTTTTCTACAATTATCAAATGTAATGAAGAGGGGTAACGTTAATCAATTGTGATGTATGAATAAAAATGAAGTGAGACTGAGGGCGAGACTTTTGGATGCAGGCTGTTAGAGGTTAGGCGTGTAATTTCCCGACACCAGCTTAAACAGATTTTCCAGTAAACCTGCTTAGTAAGACCTTCCAGGTTTAGGGAAGTCCGGACCCGTTGGATGGAGAGCTGGATTGAGCAATTCCCTTAGAAATAGGGAAGTAGGAGGGAGGGGTTAGCTCATCGGACAATGAAACAGTGTACAGCATATCTAAAAGGGATATTGCTAAAATGCTGGAACAGAAATTGAGCAACCTGACAGGTGCATAATCCTCCACTTTTTCCATACGTACATATATATATACAAATGTATAATGTTAAATGCCTGAGCTATCTAGGCATCTCCTTAGATGTACTAACAAAAGTGGAAGATACTGAAATAAACTGTGTGGCTTTGCAACAGGGTGCTTGAAATAGTAATATTTCATTTGAAATTCTGGAACATTGCTAAAAAATTGTTTCTGGCTCCTTTGAAGTAAAATATACTTTGTGGTTTCTTTTTCATAGTAACCTATTGTGGAAATAAACTGTACAGAGACCAGTGGCAAACAAAATCTTGCATGTAGTGTAACAGTAAAAAATTAAACGGCTGGGTATAGTAAATTTATTTTATTTCGATTACGTTTTATAGACTTCTTTTCTTTCTGGCTTTTTTTTGATCTGACAATGTTGGGGGGCAGAATTGAAAACTGTTTCGGCCCCACCCTTTCCCAAAAAGGGGGGCTGGGTGGGTTTAAGGAAAAAAAAGCCTCAATTGATCATGAATCTGCCTAGTTTGGACTGTTCTACGTCTGCAAGGACGGTTCAAATGATACAAATTTTTATATCTGTAATAAATGTCAGTCAGTCATTTTCTACCGCTTATTCCATAGTGGGTCGCGGGGAAGCTGCCTATCTCCAGCAGTATGGGCGAGATGAACTACAGGGGTTGGACAATTAAACTGAAACACCTGGTTTTAGACCACAAAAATGTATTAGTATGGTGTAGGGCCTCCTTTTGCGGCCAATACAGCGTCAATTCATCTTGGGCATTCCATATACAAGTCCTGCACAGTGGTCAAGAGGGTTTTTAAGCATTTTTCTAGCAGGATAGTGGCCAGGTCACTACGTGATACTGGTGGAGGAAAAACTTTCTGACTCGCTCCCCAAAAAAAAAAAGTGGCTCAATAATTTTTGATCTGGTGACTGTGACCCCATGGGAGATGTTCAACTTCACTTCATGTTCACAAAAACCCAATTTTCACCATTTTCTCTGTGTGTATTGGGGGCATTGTCATCCTGATACACGGCACCGCCTTCCCGGATACAATTTTAAAAACCTTTGGATGCACATGGTCCTCAAGAATGGTTCGGTAGTCCTTGGCAGTGACGCGCCCATCTAGCACAAGTATTGGGCCAGGGGAATGCCATGATATGGCACCCAAACCACCTGAGCCACCCCCATGCTTACTCTGGGCTAAACAGTCTGGGTGGTACGCTTCTTTGGGGCTTCTCCACACCGAAACCCCCCGGATGTGGGGGAAAAAACCAAAAAGGTGGACTGTTCAGAGAAAATACATGTTTCACATTGTCCACAGCCCAAGATTTGCGCCTTGCACCATTGAAATCGACGTTTGGCTTTGGCATGAGTGACCAAAGGTTTGGCTATAGCAGCCTGGCTGTGTATATTGACCCTGTGGAGCTCCCGACGGACAGTTTTTGGGGGGAAAAACAGGAGAGTTGAGGTGCACATTTAATTCTGCCGTGATTTGGGCGCCCGTGGTTTTTTGTTTTTTTGGGGTCAATCTGGGTTAGGGACCCCGAACATCCCTTTCAGACAGCTTCCCTTGCGTCCACAGTTAATCCTGTTTGGATGTGGTTCGTCGTTCTTGGGGGGTTTGCTGACATTACCCCCGGATACCGGGCTCTTGATACATCACAAAAACTTGCTGTCTTGGTCACAGATGCGCCAGCAAGACGTGCACCAACAATTGTCCTCTTTTGAAAAATCTGGGGATGTCACCCCCTAATGTTTTGCATTTCAAAATTTTGGGGCAAAACTGTGCTCTTACCCTGCTAATTGAACCTTCACACTCTGCTCTTACTGGTGCAATGTGCAATCAATGAAGACTGACTACCAGGCTGGTCCAATTTAGCCATGAAACCTCCCACACTAAAATGACAGGTGTTTCAGTTTCATTGTCCAACCCCTGTAAATGTAATACATTTAAATTAATATTATACCTTATAAGAGTATTCCTCTGCGGCTTATTCATGGAGTGTGGTCAACCTGTGAAAATAGAGTTTATTTTGAAAAATGTCACTGGAAAGTCATTTTATTTATGGCAGCTTGGTAGCTGACCGTTTGTGATAATAACAACCGTGCCAATAAACAAGCAGGGGTAATACAGCCGATACAGCGGAAAAGCAATTTAGAAATACCGAGAAGAAAACAGGTTGAAGCTTATAAACAAAATAAACAAATCTGTCTCAGTATCAGTGTGTCTCCGCATCACTACTACCTGGAAACAGTAAAATGTGATCTGGTTGAACTGTTTAAAGTGGAACTAAACCCCATGTGAAAGAATAACTCTGCCCCCAGACACATTTTCAAAAACGCCACCAAAGTGGGCAGTGTCAAGTGCGTGTGGTCAAGAGGACGAGGGGAAGTGGCAGCACCCCTCTTATCCAAGGAGGGGTCTCTGCAGACGAACTGGGCGTTTCTCAATCAGGGCGTTTCTCAACCACCAATCCTGATTGGACGAACGAAATCAAGATGAAATCAAGCGCAGCACATGATTTGACGAGCATATCACTATGTGTGTGTAACTCAACCGCAGCATATGATTGGACGAGCCTTTGTGGGCGTAACTCAACCGCAACATATGATTGGATGATAACAGGAAGTGATTTTTTTTTTTTTTGTTGACGTTTGCCACTGGAGTTTATTTTCTACTTATAATCTTCGATAACCCCCTTTTTTACATCGAATCTGTTTGAATAAAATAAAATAAGAAAATAAACTAAAAGGTCTCTCTACGGCCTTGTTCTATTTTTTTACTAATTTCAGTAGTTTATTCCCTGGCATCTGACTTTTATTTGTTTATTTTCATAACGTTGATCTTTTAATAATCAACGGTATTGATTTTTCAGAGATATTGTGAGGGCTAAAAGTACATATACCCTGCTATTATTTTCTAAAAGAATATCCGTTTCGGGTATGAAAATAATGTGAAACTCACAAAAGTAGTTTGAAACAAATCAGAATGAAGACATAAAAATGTATCATTTAAAAAATAATTGTAATGAGAGTAGCTTGGAGACAAAGGTGGTACCCATGACTTCATATTTTCTTGTTCAACCTTTTGAAGCAGTCGCCTCTGATAAGTGATTACTGTCATTTTCAATTCAAATTCAAAAATACTTTATTAATCCCAAAGGGTAATTAAATGTTGTAGCTCATATTATGCAGGTTTCTTCAAAGAGCCGTTGTAGATGCTGATGGCTGTGGGCAGGAAGGATCTCCTGTAGGTCTGTCTTACAGCAGATCTGAAGAGGCCTGACTGAAGACACTCTGTTGTTGTAGGACAGTCTCATGAAGAGGATGCTCAGGGTTCTTCATAATGTTCTTCATTTTATGAAGAATCCTTCTTTGCACAATGAGCTTCAGAGGTTCTAGAGGAGTCCCCAGAACAGAGCCAGCCTTCTTTAATAGCTTGTTGAGCTTATTTAAGTCCCTGGCTCTGATGCTGCTTCCCCAGCAGATGATGGCAGAAGAGATCACACTCTCAACAACAGACTTATAGAAGATATCTTGCTGCAAACATGAGATTTCAGCAGCCGGAGCAGGTATTTTGGCTCACATCTCATTTGTAAACTGCTCCGGCTTTCTCAGGTTTGACAGTTCATTTATTTCCACTCCATGTTTCAGCTAAAACACGAGTAAACTAAGTAAGGTTTTTGTTCTGGGTCATTATCTTACGGAGTACTTATGACCTTTGACTGAGACCAGGCAGCACACTTCGCTTTATATGCCATGATCTTTAACTGCACCCTTCACAGATTCAAGCCAACCTGTGCCAGATGCATCCTACAAACCTATAACAGAAGTGAATTGTCTCATGTTCAACAACATATCAGCTCTTTCTTGGAAAGCTTCATTTGAGCAAAGAGCTGGTGTAACTTGCCAGAAGATCCAGTGTTGTCTCACTTGTCCATATGATGATGTCTCAGCTCAGGAACCGCACCATCAGCATGAATATAAATGAAAAACATTAGTCTACGATCTAATGCAAACAGGATGTGAATCAGTCTACATTTCTAGATTAGTGTGTAGTTGTCAAATATAAATATATATATTTACAAACATTCTGCATTGTCTTTAAAAGCTGTAAATCATGCCGTTTTTTTTTTCATTGGTTGCTCACACACTTTTTTTTTGCTGTCAGTCCTATTATTCTTTCATTAACATACAACTATTTACTGCAGAAAAATGCATTCCAATGAACCTCTTGTAAATTTTGATAACTGTCCATAAACTATGTAAAAAATTTAATGTGAATCTGTTTTGTTCAATAAAAAATGTTTTTCACACGCATGCACTTACTTCATAATGTACTTAGCTATATGTCAGGGTAAAGGTAGATTATCTTTCAGATATATCTTTTAACAGTAATAATGACCATGCAGAACTGCGTCTTAATGTGCCAAAAATAAACATACTGATAAAGCCATTTGCTCTACACTGAAAAAACTGTAGTATATTATACACAAAGTCTAGAAATCATCACATTTTGACTCACTGACAGACCACATCAAAGGCAGCAATAAGAGACAACATGAGGTTAAAGATGTTCTTTATTTTACATCAAAAAAAATGTGCAGGCATCACTTGGTGGTGGTGTACTTCTTAAGTATTGTACTTTTGAAGACATTCTGTCCCACATATCTTTAAAGTCTTCATAGCATCTATTATAATAAAAAAACAACAACAACAACAACATAGTATCATGAGGGTGTTACTTCATGTGATGGAGAAAATTACAGTAGGAATCTGGGAAACTAACCCTGCATCCATGGCGCAGAAGTAGCTGCAGTACCCTGGAGTACTGGGTTCCGAATAAAAGCCTCTCAGCTGTCCTCGTTTCCCACTGCCCCAGTAACCTGCACCACAATCTTTAAATGTGGTTCCACAACTTAAGCAGTTTGATATGAGGTACGGTTTCCGGTACTCAGCCTGAAATTCTCTGGATAATTTCTTCCAGTCAACGACACCTTCAATTGTAAAAAGAAATTATTAAAATCAAACATTTTACAAAGTAGCACTTGCATAAGGACAAGGCCTTTCCCTTTCCCAATGTATTCAACATGCAGTGCAAATTCCTTTGTGACAGAAAATTTCAATTAACGCCTGTTTAAAATGTAACTATAAATGAAGTAATTTGTGGATCCATGTAAAACAGTTGAACTTTAACAGTTAATTTTTTAAGTATAAATAAATTTGAAACTAGCATAACTCGTCTTTTTATTTTATTTTTTTTTCACTCTTCGACCTCACTGCTTCGGTGTTGCTACGATCACGTTTGAAACATAAGTACGATCACCTTTCTGCACTTACATTTTAAAACTGTACTTTTTTACCTACAAATTTGTACATGTAGGCTTCATAATACAAACTAACAACATTAAAAATATAATTTCGAAAATTTACTTAATGACTGATAATTGCGTTACCTTCATTAGGCACTTCTCCGTACAACTTCATACAGGCTAGCTCTGGTTAGCTCTTAATATATACTTCCGTGAAAAATAGAGGACATAAAGCCAACCAATCACTGTTCGTGATCACGGATCACCTACAGGTTGAGAAACCCCCACTTCGGTTGAGAAACGCCCACTTTTAGTCTGCAGAGACCCCTGTCTCCCCTTATCATCAGAGGTTAAGAGAGGCTATAAGGAGCCCAGCGGGCCGGAGCCTTAACAGTTGTAAAATGTGTGGGTGTGTTAACTGTTACTCTCATCTGTGGCCCCCTTGAGATCTCTCTCTCTCTCAGCTAAGTGCAAACTCCAACTAATTAAAATGTATCAATATTTTACTTTACTGTAGGCTGTCTGTATAAGGCAGAAATTACAATCACTTCACAATGTAGAATATATATACTGCTCAAAAAAATAAAGGGAACACTTAAACAACACGATATAACTCCAAGTAAATCAAACGTCTGTGAAATCAAACTATCCACTTAGGAAGAAACACTGATTGACAATTAATTTCACATGCTGTTGTGCAAATGGAATAGACAGCAGGGGGAAATCTTTGGCGATTAGCAAGACACACTCAATAAAGGAGTGGTTCTGCAGGTTGGGAGCACAGACCACTTCTCAGTACCTATGCTTTCTGGCTGATGTTTTGGAGGCTGTGGGAGGGCAACAACCCAGCAGCAGGACCGCTACCTCCGCCGTTGTGCAAGGAGGAACAGGAGGAGCACTGCCAGAGCCCTGCAAAATGACCTCCAGCAGGCCACAAATGTGCATGTGTCTGCACAAACGGTTAGAAACCGACTCCATAAGGATGGTATCAGGGCCTGACGTCCACAAATGGGGGTTGTTCTCACAGCCCAACAGCGTGCAGGACGCTTGGCATTTGCCAGAGAACACCAGGATTGGCATATTCGCCACTGGCGCCCTGAGATCTTCACAGATGAAAGCAGGTTCAAACTGAGCACATGTGACAGATGTGACAGAGTCTGGAGACACAGTGGAGAGCAATCTGCTGCCTGCAACATCCTTCAGCATGACCGGTTTGGCAGTGGGTCAGTCATGGTGTGGGGTGGCATTGCTTTGAAGGGCCGCATGGCCCTCCATGTGCTCGCCAGAGGTAGCCTGACTGCCATTAGGTACCGAGATGAGCTCCTCAGACATCTTGGGAGAGGATATGCTGGTGCGGTTGGCCCTGGGTTCCTCCTAAGCAGGACAGTGCTAGACCTCATGTGGCTGGAGTGTGTCAGCAGTTCCTGCAAGATGAAGACATTGAAGCTATGGACTGTTCCGCCCGTTCCCCAGACCTGAATCCCATTGAGCACATCTGGGACATCATGTCTCACTCCATCCACCAACGTCACGTTGCACCACAGACTGTCCAGGAGTTGGCGGATGCTTTAGTCCAGGTCTGGGAGGAGATCCCTCAGGAGACCATCCGCCGTCTCATCAGGGGCATGCCCAGGCGTTGTAGGGAGGTCATACAGGCACGTGGAGGCCACACACAATACTGAGCCTCATTTTGACTTGTTTTAAGGACATTACATCAAAGTTGGATCAGCCTGTAGTGTGTTTTTCCACTTTAATTTTGTGTGTAACTCCAAATCCAGGCCTCCATTGGTTAATAAATTTGATTTCCATTGATAATTTTTGTGTGATTTTGTTGTCAGCACATTCAACTTTGTACAGAAAAGTATTCAATGAGAATATTTCATTCATTCAGATCTAGGATGTGTCATTTGAGTGTTCCCTTTATTTTTTTGAGCAGTGTATATTTCAATTGTTAAAGAACTGCCATGTATAAAACAATGATAAACCATTTTCTGATGCATAACTTTTCATCTTCAGTTTCCGTCTTTTCTTTTGAACAAAGAAGTTATTGTTCTCTGCATTGTGGTCAAATTTTGATTTCATTTAAATTAAAAATTTCACAGTTCGGCTGTTTTTGCGGTTTTAATTTATAGGTCTGTAGATGGTAAGTGACTTATTGTTCTTCCTGTCCTAATGCAAGCGGCGGTTTTTTATGTCTGTGCACCACCTGTGTAAAATCTCCCAGTCCATTAAATCGAACGCACCGATCCCCTTGGCAACCGCTCTGTTTTGGAGGTAAACGCGCATGCGCTCTCGTGTAGTGTATGTGAACTCTCTGGTCATAAGCGGTGTTTTCGAGTTGTACTGTGTTGTTATAATTCAGCAAAATAACATGAAACACAACTAGTTACTCTCCCTTTGCTTTTAACTGGGGTATTTAGCAGCGAGCAGACAGACATTAAACGTAGCGGTGCTTGTTTTAAAGGCTGGCCGTTCACAAAAGCCTCGAGCTCCGAGGGGAGAGAAGCAAAGCAAGAGCATTGAGGCTCCAGCATAGCATAACAGTTCAGAAACAATTTGGAATGAGGGTTAAAAAGCTATATTTATAAACAGATTAAGTCGTGTTTTAGACTGCCTATTGGTAGCGGATCTGATCTTCTTTGTGTGCTCGTGAATTTTTGCAGCCGTAACTGGTTCTGGATGACGGCTTCATAGCAGACAGCCTTTCTTCTCTCTTCCCGGTACTGCGTACCGGCGCAGAATCTTGTAGTGGTACGCAGTACAGGACCGTACCGGCTCACTTTCACCCCTGTTTAAAACTGCAACAAGCAATTGTTTTGAGGAGACGAAAGTGCATGAAGATTAGGAGGCTTATACAACAGACTCTCACCACCACATAAGTGTTTGTTCAAAACGTAATTTCAATGTTATGGGCGACTGACTGGCCAGAATCACACTGAGACCAGTTGGGTCTTACAATGTTGAACCTGGAAAACCTGTGAAACAAATATATATTTGTCGGCTTGCTGTCTAACATTTAAGCAGTTTTTATTAGTCTGATTTGATGGTTGATTACATTGATGGTTGTGATTGGTGTTGCTCAAAACGTCACCTGCAGCAGTAAATTGTGGGTAACATACTTCGGCGAAGTCCACTTAGATGTGCGCTTAGTCGAAGTGTGGATTGAGGGCACAAAGGGGGCGGGGCTAAGGACCACGGTGGAAGTGGGACCCATCATGGGGAACGTGTAATTCAGGGACACAAGGGTGGAAGTGCGAGTATTGGGACAGGGGATTTTACGACAAATATTACAGAGTTACACAAGTTTACATAACATTTAAAAAAAAAAAATAGCACAGTAACATAGAGATAGCACCATTAAGGCCCAGTTTAAACAGTTTCTGCAAAAAAAAGTTGATTTGGGGTTTAGTTCCTCTTTAATTTGGTGGTCTGTTTATTTTAAAAATATTATAACAGCGGGTGATTTACGGCCTTTCATTAACGGTGTTGTGCGATGTCATTTAGTAACGACCAGTAACATAAAATGCTTCTTTATCATTTACATAGAACAGTTTGGAATGTTTGTGGGTTTCCTGAGCAGTATCTGAACAATATTTAAGAATACTAAGTAGAACTTTAATTTATTTTTACTCAGTGTTTAGTTTCCCCTAAAACAAAAAGTCTTATATTTCGTTTAAGGTGCCACCTTCTGTGGAAATTTACCCAAAGCTCTTGTTGGTAAGTGTAATATATGAGGCATCATTGTTGCTTATAAAAAAAGATATGGATATTAATCAAGTAATTAATTGTAGTGTCAAGACATGTTAAGCAGTTAATCATAATGTGGAAGAATAATTCAGGCCCCTGACTGGATTAGTTAGAATAGAACTGCCTCTGTGTTTTCTAATACATTAGTGCATACGATTTCAAAGTGTGGGGTCTTAAGATACCCATATGAAGTCAAACTTAATAACAAAAATCATGATGGTAAAATCATACTTAAACTATAAATTCAAAAACAGATCAGTACAATATTTGGTGGTTAGTGCTGTTGGTGTTGTTATTATACCCCTTTTCAGTCGATTTACTAGTAATGCTAACTCAATTGATAGTCAGATTGACAAGTCTCTTCTATTGTTTTTTTGGGGGGTCAGAAGTTGAAAAGTTTGGAAACCTCCAAAACAAAATGGCAGATTTCTTCACATTTCACATCACATTCACCACTGACAGTTGATAGATGGATGCACATCTAAATAAAAAGTATGCCAATATATAACCCTAAATTCCAATGAAGTTTGGACGCTGTATAACATTAATAAAAATAGAATACAATAATTAGCAATTCCTGCTCAACCTATATGCAATTGAATTTACTACATATACAAGATATGTAATGTACAAACTGTTAAACTTTGTTATTTTGTAAATATTCATTCATCTTTAATTTGATCCTTGTACAACTTTCCAAATAAGCTGGGACAGGGGCATGTTTACTAGTGTGTTACATCACCTTTCCTTTTAACAACACTCAATAAGCGCTTGGGAACTAAGGACACTAATTGTTGAAGCTTTATAGTTGGAATTATTTCCCATTCTTGCTTGATGTACAACTTCAGTTGCTCAACAGTCCAGGGTCTTTGTGGCCTTGTTTTGAGCTTTATAATGCGGCACACATTTTCAATGGGAGACAGGTCTGGACTGTAGGCAGGCCAGTCTAGTATCCACACCCTTTTACTATGAAGCCACGCTGTTGTAACATGTCCAGAATGTGGTTTGGCATTGTCTTGCTGAAATAAGCAAGGGCGTCCCTGACAAAGATGTTGCTTGGATGGCAGCATATGTTGCTACAAAACCTGTGTGTACCTTTCAGAATTAACGGTGCCTTCTCAAATGTGCAAGTTACCCATGATGCCATGGGCACTATTATACCCCCATACCATCACAGATGCTGGCTTTTGAACTTTCCGCTGATAACAACCCAGATGGTCCTTTTCCCCTCTGGCCCAGAGGACACGATGTTTTGATATGTAATATTCTAGATTTCTTAGACACTGAATGTTAGTTTTTCATTTTTTGTAAGCCATAATCATCAAAATTACAAAAATAAATCTTGAAATATTTCACTCTATGTGTAATGAATCCATACATGGAACATGAAACAAGGAAAAGAGCATTGTCTGCTGGCTGATAATTGACCTATTTTTTCATTATGTTTTAATGGTTTCTAGGGTTGAAGAGCCAAAGGATCAGATGCAGAAATTATTTTACTGGATTTGCTAGTTTTTATTCTTACCAATTACTCAGAACTTAAATCCACAAAAGTAACCCCTGAAATTTCAAATGTGTCGCTTGGTGAAGTTGCTTCCCCTCGTTACATTTTAAATGCATCAGGTAATCTCTTCACTGCCTTTTTTTTATTTTCTTTCTATGCAGGTGCTACATTTTCCTTCATGGTAGTCTTGGGCTTCAGGAAAAAAAGAAAAAACAAGAAGTTAGAGTAATGTGTAGGCTTCCTTAACCATGTGGCTCCTCTTCCTCAGTTCTATCAAAGGTTTGCCAAAAAATGTTGACTATCTACAGACAGCTGAAGGTAGGATGGCTGGAAATTTAAAGGTGAAGGACTGTCAATGCTGTATTTAGATTTAGTTTTTGTGCTCCTTTGAGAAAACGAGAAGAGAAGAAATGGAGCAACATTGCCAAAATATTTAGAGTTGGCCAGCCCTCTATTTATTCTTCTAAGTTTTATTTTTAATGTTGCATTCAACAAGGAAGAGTGTTGATTGGTAAACATACATTTATATACAAACACAGGGAGAACAACAACGTCAACAACAGTGGGAGCAGAGGCTGCACAAAAAAGAAAAGAGACTGAAAGAGCAAGAGGAGGCTTATAGGAGATAGGCTGGACTGGAAGAACTGGTCAACTCTCAAATTAGGGCTACAAAAAAGGTTAGTCAAATACTTGGTGTTAGCATGGTGCTTTTAATGATGCATTTAAGTCATCTTTTTTGGGATGGTGATATGCAACAAAGAACCTTAATGAATTAAAGAAATACAAGAATCGTGCAAAAGTGAGAATTTATATTTTATTAAGACTTTTGATCTACTTCTCACATGGTCA
Organism: Crenichthys baileyi; assembly: GCA_036173005.1. Taxonomy (NCBI): domain Eukaryota; kingdom Metazoa; phylum Chordata; class Actinopteri; order Cyprinodontiformes; family Goodeidae; genus Crenichthys; species Crenichthys baileyi. The sequence continues at coordinate 501,645 of JAHHUM010002923.1, read as the reverse complement.
AAAGTATGCCTGCAGTTATGCACAGATTTCAATTAACTGTTGATTTAAGGAGAATTTGAAGAATTTCACCTTGGGTTCTCCAAACAGTGTTCCTATCATCTTGGCCAGATACTCAGTCTTTGTACCGTCTGACCATCAAACCTTTCTTCTGAAGTCATTAGCTTTTTCATGTGATGTAGCTGTAAATCTTGAGATGGGCTTGTTACATTGTGAACACACAATCTGGTGTTGTAGCACCTTCCAGTTTGTGACTGGCTTCAGCATTGATGATTATGAAACATCTTAACTAATTGCCCTTCATGGGGGGAAGAGGGCAATTTGGGCAGATCAGAATCAGAATCAACTTTATTGCCAAGTTTGTGCACACAAACAAGGAATTTGACTCCGGTACACTTTGCTCTCTGGGTTTTGTTTTTGCACTACAGAATATACATATTTACAATGTACAATACACACATATAAATAAAAAGGTGCATTTGCAACATCTGTATGCAGTTTTTGGTATTCTATTAAATGTTTAACAGAGAAACAGCCTGGGGGAAGAAACTGTCTCTGTGGCGGCTAGTTTTTGTGAACAGTGCTCTGTAGCAGCGGCCTGAAGGTAAAACCCTGAACAGTTTGTGTGCAGGGTGTGTTGGGTCTGCAGAGATTTTAGCAGCTCTTTTCCTGACCCTAGACCTGTATAAGTCCTGGATGGAGGGAAGGTCAGCCCTGATTATTCTCTCTGTAGACCTGATTATTCGTTGCAGTCTGGACCTGTCCTGTTTTGTGGATGAACCAAACCACACTGAGATGGATGAAGACAGGACAGACTGTATGATGGCAGTGTAGAAGATGACCAGCAGCTCCTGTGGAAGGTTGAACTTCCTGAGTTGCCTCAGGAAGTACAGTCTCTGCTGCGCCTTCTTTCGAACAGTGTCTATGTGTGAAGACCATCTCAGGTCCTCAGAGATGGTGGTTCCTAGGAACCTGAAGTGGTCCACAGTCGATACAGTGTTGTTGAGGATGGTGAGGGGGGTGTATGGCGGTGGTGTTCTCCGAAATCCACCACCATTTCCACAGTCTTGATTGGGTTCAGTTCCAGGTAGTTCTGACCACACCAGTTGACCAGCCGATCCACCTGCTGTCTGTATGCAGACTCATCACCGTCCTGGATCAGTCCAATGACAGTGGTGTCATCTGCAAACTTCAGGAGTTTCACGGACGAGTCCGATGAGGTGCAGTCATTTGTGTAAAGGGAGAAGAGGAGTGGGGATAGAACACACCCCTGGGGGGCACCAGTACTTGTTGATCTGGTTCGGGAGAAGATGCTCCCCAGTCTCACCTGCTGCTGTCGGTCCGTCAGGAAGCTGTTGATCCACTGACAGGTGGAGGCTGGGACATTGAGCTGGGTGAGCTTCTGGTGGAGGATGTCTGGTATGATGGTGTTGAAGGCCGAGCTGAAGTCTAGAAACAGGATCCTGTCGTACGTCCCTGGACGGTCGAGGTGTTGCAGGATGAAGTGCAGGCCCAAGTTGACAGCATCATCAGCCGACCTGTTTGCTCAGTAAGCAAACTGCAGGGGGTCCAGCAGGGGGCCTGTGATGTCTTTCAGGTGCTTCAACACCAGCCACTCAAAGGATTTCATGACCACAGACGTCAGGGCTACAGGTCTGCAGTCATTTAATCCTAGGATGATGGGTTTCTTGGGCACCGGGATGATGGTGGATCGTTTGAGGCAGGAGGGGACCTCACACGTCTCCAGTGACTTGCTGAAGATCCAGGTGAAGATCGGGGCGAGTTGATATGCACAGGCTTTCAGGCATGATGGGGAGATGTTATCAGGTCCTCCAGCTTTCTTTGTTTTCATGCGCTGAAAGAGCCTATTTACATCTTCCTCGGAGATCTTTAGTGCAGGCAGAGGATCTGAAGGTAGGGGGTTGGTTACTTTATGGGAGGAATTTGTTCCTGAATGGGATGTGGAGGAGATGATTTGAGGTGTGAACGGCTTCTCTGCATGTCTGCAGTAGAAGCCATTCAGACGGTTGGCCAGGTGAGGACTCTGTTCAGGAAGGATGGGGGGGCTCCTGTAGGCAGTCAGGTTTCTCAGACCAGTTCAAACAGCCGAAGTGTCACCAGTAGAAAGGCTGTTTTTCAGCTTCTCACTATAGCTTCTCTTGGCTGCTTTGTTCTCCTTTGTTAGTCTGTTCCTGGCCTGCCTGTACCGCACCCAATCTTCACTGCTCTGAGCTTCTTCCTTGTCCCTGCACAGATTGCTGAGGTGTGGAGTAAACCATAACCAGATGGTTAAAATGGGGACAATTATGGGTGCTCAAATTGGAAAATCACCCCAAACACAATGCAAAACTGATGTAGGCATAAATAAAGCAAGAACACAAATTTCTCTAACAGGTCTGACTTCAATCCTATTGAAATTTCTAAAATACTTAAACAAAGGGTCCTCTCCGTTTTTAATTATTAAAGGTCAAATAGTGAGCCAAAATTATGCCTGTAGTTGATGGTTGAGGAGCAACTTACTATGGGCATTTTCTTTAAACCGTTTCTTAGTGTAATTTATGTTCATAATTATTTTTTTACTAAACTTCTTTATCCAAGAATTTTAATTATTGCTTCGACCCTCCTCCACCCCTTCTTCACCATAGGCTCCCAACTCCTTCCATACCAAGGCCTACACCACCACCAGGATCAGATCCCAGGGGGGGAAGACGTACCTAATCATAATCATAAGATGTTTATTCAAACTCATTTTCATCCTCAGCGTTCACGTCTCCCTCAGGGGTCCGAGCGCCAAAGAAATAATATTTCAATAATAAACTCTTTAACCGTCTTCTTGTTGTTTATGTGAGTCTTTCCAGGTTGAATTGTTAATACAATCATATATATGGAAATCTCACTAAAAGCAAAGGCAAGAACTGAGCCAGCTGCAAGATCTTCTCCAAGAGAAAGGCAAAGAGAATAAATGGCGTAAAGCCAGCTTCATAAAAGATCTAAATGACAACATGAGTCAACAAGTGAGATGCTCTTAAAGATATTTGTCTGTTTTCTATCTCATCTTTATAATCTCAGATTGTGTTTCTCAGATTTGATTATGTTATTCAAATAAGGGATAATGGTGATGGAGCCTGTTATGATTTTAGTATATCAAGATGTTGATTTTTTTTGTTTATGTAATTTTCAAAGCAAAAGTGGCATATGGAGTTTCCCCTGCATCATGGGATCTGGAAGCAAGTAGTAGCACTTTGGTCCATAGGAGGGCACTGCAACATAATGTTGTTGTATTTCCAAACGGTGTACACTGCATATGGGAAACTTTTCTCCCTGTAAAGTGTGCTCTTTGGTTGGATTCATAATAATTTTTACTCTAAATGCAAGCACACATGTTTTCTCTGTTTTCTTTTAAAAAAATTAAAACTAAAAAAGTTATAGTTCTGTAAAGACCCTATGTTACAAGAGATTCTGTAAATCCTGACTTTTTAGATTTTTCACAAGCTTTGTAATCTAACTGAATTGATTTGAAATTGTCTGGAAAACCTGCCAATCTCAGATCTCACAGTATCAGGTGTTTTGTGAATGATTTAAAAATAATTATTTTGTTACTCTGAATTATTGAATCAAAACGTTTCTTTACAGATATCAGGCACATTTAATGCGATGGACCTAGATAAATTAATCCAATTTAGAAGTGAATTTTAAAAATGTATTGGTTGTTCATGTATTCATCCTCTCACTCTAAAACTAGAGTCTGCTGCATGTGTAAAACTACCTTTCACGTGTAATTATACATTTTATAGAAATGTAAAAAAGTTAAAATAAAACTAAAATAAAAAAACTGATAAAGCCCAACAACAACTGTTATGCAAATAGCAGACGACTGCAGTTTTGAATAAAATGATCTTCCCAGCAGACATATTCACTGACTAAAATAATAGCAGCAAGCAACAATTGTTTGTTAAATTATACATTGTGCCCAAACTCGAACATACAGTTGAAAATATGTCAAACAGTTACAACAAGTTTCACTGCAGATGAAGTGGTCCAATCTTATAGTGTAGATGTCTCTTTACACCAAATTACAACAGGCTCAAGTATTTTGAATGAAAATGCCTCCACATTTCGTGCCACAAGGAGATAAAATATCCTGTGTAGATGTGTTTGCTCAGTTTTAAGGAGGTTGGTTGTAAAAGACACAGTATATTTTACTGATAACATTTAGAAAAAGAAATGTTGTATTGCTCAAGGATAAGCTTTTGTAATCCAAGACGTTTAAAACACAGTTTAATTTCCCATCACTTTGTGAACCCAGGAGCCTATAAACAAGAGCCCTAACATTACATTTAACATCTCATACCTAGACAGAAGTATGATGGCTTAAGGTGCCTGTTAGTGATTTTTTTTTCTTATCCAGAATGGAGGATTTACTGGAAAAGGGTCTTAATAATCTTTATTGATTACTCAGTCATTAAGTTCCTTTTTTTAGGTGTAGTTTATGGAATTTAAAGGGAAAAGGTTAAGAACCACTGATTTACACTTTAAACTTTCAGTCCACCTAAAAATAAGCCTGAACAATAAACATTTTGTGCACTTTCGCACAGCTTTCCAAACTTTTTGATATATTCTTTGTAAACAAATATTTACAACCCTGTCTTAAGATTTTTTTAAAGCATTTTCTACTCCTGAAACAACTTCTTTATTATCTTGGCTGTGTTTCAGGTCACTGTCACTTTGGAAGATAAGCAGCTGCCCTATATGGAGTTCCAGAATCTCTTTGTTTAGCTGCTCTTATCTGACCCGCTATGTAAACTAGTTTTCCACTTCCTCCTGCAGAAAAAAACATGATGCTACCACTACCATGCTTCACAGCAGGCATGGTTTAATTTTAGGTGATGAGCAGGGCCTGTTTTCTCCAGACGTGATGCTGGGAGTTTTATTCTTGTTTCATCAGACCAGTAAACTTTGGTTGTCCTGGTCTGACAATCTTTAAAATTCATGTGGGCTGCCATTGGCCTTTTAATGAGGAGCTGTTTCTGTTGGTCAATAAAGGTCTACTGGAGTATGTTAGTAATGGTTGACCTGCTGGATGGTTCTTATGTCTGTACAAGGGAACACTGCAGTGCTTTCTTAGTGACCATTGGGTTCTTCATCACTTCACTGACCAATTTATTTCAGTTTTTTTGGGCAGCTGGATCCAGTGAAGATCCTGGTCGTCTCAAGTCTCTAACATTTCTGAATAATGAAGCTCCCTATCCTTTTCAGGACATTCAAATATTTTTGCATCCCTCTCTAAGGTTGTGCCTTGACCCAATCCACTCTCGGAGGTCTATAGACTTGACTTCATTGACTTCCTTTCATGGTTTTTGCTCTGATTTGCACAGTAAACTGTGAGTCCCCACATAGACAAGTGTCATCCAAAACAAATCAACTGAATTTATACAGGTAGATACTAATCAAGTTGCAGAAACATCTCAAGTATTATCAGTGGAAATCCATGGAAAGCATAAAAGCAATACTTATGTGCCTATTATGTTTAACTATATATTTTGTATAAATTTTTTAGATGTCAGAAAATATGTTTTCACTGTGTATTTATGGGCTATTTCTGTAGATTTTGTTTAATGTCGAAACAGAAAGGTGTCATGATCTGTTTTGGGTTTGAGTTCGGTTTGCCCTCCTTATACCGCCATGTCCTTCACTTGTTTTATTTCAGTTAAATCAGGTTTATTGGATTCATTCTGTTGTTTAGTTTTGGGTACTTCTTTGTTAGTTTATATTTCCTTATAGCTCTGGTTCACCCTGTTAATGTTCTTTAGTAAGTCTCTTCAGTTCTGCTTCAGTTCATTTAGATGTTTTTCTGTTGCCTCCCTGTTCTCCATTCTTTAATTAGTCATTCTCCCACAGTTCTCCTGCATTCACTCTTCCTCCAGCTGCACCCGATTCCCTCCTTGATTAGCTTCCTGAGGTCATTGGTTCTTTCTCCAGCCTACCTCTGCATTTATACTCTCTTTGTTTTCTTTGTTTGCCACTGGTTTGTCCTGGAAGCTACCCTGTTTGTTACCAGCTCCATACCTCTTAACTCCACATTCTGCTCCTGCTTCAGTTTTGTAAGTCTTCACTTTATCATAATTAAAGACTGTATTACTCACCTTGGGGCTCCCTCGCTGTTGTCTGCATTTTAGGTCCAACACCTAATATTATGACAAAAGGGGTATGAATACTTTCTTGAAACACAGGATGAATGATGAATTGGATAATTATTTTGTATTGAATCATATATTGAATTCTTTGTTTATTTGATGTCTTTTAGAGAAAATAGAGGAAACTAACTTGATCATCAGTAAGAGGCTGTCAGTAAGGGGATGTTAACGAGACAGAATGCATTAAACATCCGATTAAGGAAAAAACTACAACCAGTGGAAAATCCAGTAATGAGGTTCTGCAGCAATTCTGTGTGTGTGTTTGTTTTCTATTCAAGCCACCAGTCAACAGGATTTCAGGATTTGCTCTAATTACCAACAGAGTATTATTTTACCATTAAAGTCTTTACTGAGGAACAGCTCATTTAACGTGGCTAGAGAAACACTAACACTGATTTACACATCCAGACTGGAGAGTGTAGAACAGCCCCTCTCCACAAACCACACTCACAGTGCCAAGTGGCATGATAAATCACAGTTCGGGTCTTAGTTAGATTATCACCGGCTGTTGATGAAGAGCTGAGATCAGCTGTTTAGTTTATTATGACTTTTATGAACAATATAATGACAATAGTCCCAAATGTGAGTAGAGTTGAAACCTTTTTTACTTGGAAATTAAATCAGACTGAACCTTTCTTTTTATTAATTTTTATTTGCTAAATACCAAAATAATACTTTTAGAGTTTAACCTTCTTCAGATTCAAAAGTTTACATTAATTTTCTTAGTATCTGGTTAAATTGCTATCCTTCCACAAGCCTCTCACAATAGTTTCCAGGAATTATGGCCCATTCCTCTTGACTGAACTGGTGAAACCTTGTCAGTTTTATATGCCACCTTACTCTTACACAGCCTTTATCTCTGCCTACAAATTTTATCTGGGACTGGAATCAGGTTTTTTGTGATCAAAAACACTGCCTTTGTTGTTCTTATGGCACTTTGAAATATTTTTGGCAAAATGATTAAGGTCATTGTCTATTTGGAAAGCCACTTTTTGCTTTGGGTTCCTGGTTGATTGGTTCCTGGTCTATAACAAATGTCTTGCATGTTTACATGATGCCACACAAGGAAGCCGTGTGTTTGAGGTGTTTTAAAATACATCCACAGATGTGTTTCCATGTAACTCGGATGTTGTGAATTAAGCCCATCAGAAAAAAATTACCCCACATTGCCTTTGCCTTCCTAAATTGTTTAGTAATCTTCATGTATGTAAACTTCTACATTTAAAGAAAGCTATAAAAGGATTCTCTCATAATCCTGGCATTTAGCAAATTGAAAAAAAGTGTGGGGGTCCTAACTGACCTTAAATATGAAAAGCCTTGTTTGATTTGTTGGCAGACAGTGGGGAGAAAGGGTTTGTGTATATTTATACTGTGTATGTTAAGATCTGGCTTCTGCTGTAAACATTTTTTTTTTCATGTTTTTTTTTCATCATCCAGCATATGTTTTTACTGTTTCCTGTTTTTGTCCAAAGCCTGACTTCAGTAATATTGTTGGACCCATTTTGTTTTCAGGACAACTCATTTCCCATCCAGCTGAAGCTCCTGGATGTTCTATTTGAATGTGTACTTGATGGACCTTTCAGGAAAAGAAGTGAAACATGTAAGGCAGTATTTGCCTGCAGATGTTTTACTCAGTGAAAGATGCCTCAAGGTGCTTTGTTCAGTGCAGTTGTCCTTTTTAATTTTGAGCTTTTGTTGCAAAGGTGTTTCGATATGAAGTCTGCTTGCAGTCTTTTGTTGATGCCACGATTTCCTGAACCAGAGTAACAAATAATGAGACATAAAACTGAGATTATCATCATGACATGTAATTATTGCCATTATTAGCTAATCAACTTCATTGTGTACCTATCTAAGTACCTAACCTTTTTCTCAGCCTTTCTCTGCCTCATTTACTGGGCTGTGAGGCACTGGACATTCACTCTGAGGTAAAGAAAGCATTTCTGTGTGTAATGCATCTTTTTGAAAATAAGTTACGTTGACTTTTGACATAAGGATTTATGTCAAAAGTAACCAATGACAGAGGAGCACATGAGTATCAGCTGGAATTCTCAAATTAAAAGAAAACATAAATGGTAGCTTTATGTTTATGACATATTTTGGTAGTTTTAAAATCAATAAATTTGTCAGTCCATTAGGAGAGTAATCACTGCAAGCACACTCCATGTTCTTATCTACAGTGCCAGCAAGATGTAACATCTAAAGCCTATGGTTTAATATTGTAAAAAGTAAAGAGTACTGCTAAAAGAAAATGTGTTTACAGAGTCAGAGTATATACAGGGGTTGGACAATGAAACTGAAACACCTGTCATTTTAGTGTGGGAGGTTTCATGCTGAATTGGACCAGCCTGGTAGCCAGTCTTCATTGATTGCACATTGCACCAGTAAGAGCAGAGTGTGGAAGGTTCAATTAGCAGGGTAAGAGCACAGTTTTGCTCAAAATATTGAAAAGCACACAACATTATGGGTGACATACCAGAGTTCAAAGAGGACAAATTGTTGGTGCACGTCTTGCTGGCGCATCTGTGACCAAGACAGCAAGTCTTTGTGATGTATCAAGAGCCACGGTATCCAGGGTAATGTCAGCATACCACCGAGAAGGACGAACCACATCCAACAGGATTAACTGTGGACGCAAGAGGAAGATGTCTGAACGGGATGTTTGGGTGCTAACCCAGATTGTATCCAAAACAAAAAACCCCACGGGCTGCACAAATCACGGCAGAATTAATGTGCACCTCAACTCTCCTGTTTCCAACCAGAACTGTCCGTCGGAGCTCCACAGGCCAATATACACGGCCGGGCTGCTATAGCCAAACCTTTGGTCACTCATGCCAATGCCAAACGTCAGTTTCAATGGTGCAAGGAGCGCAAAATCTTGGGCTGTGGACAATGTGAAACATGTATTGTTCTCTGATGAGTCCACCTTTACTGTTTTTCCCCACATCCGAGAGAGTTACGGTGTGGAGAAGCCCCAAAGAACCGTACCCCCCAGACTGTTGCATGCCCAGAGTGAAACATTGGGGGTGATCAGTGATGGTTTGGGCTGCCATATCATGGCATTCCTTGGCCCATACTTATCCTAGATGGGCGCGTCACTGCCAAGGACTACCGAACCATTCTTGAGGACCATGAGCATCCAAATGGTTCAAACATTGTATCCTGAAGGCGGTGCCGTGTATCAGGATGACAATGCACCAATACACACAGCAAGACTGGTGAAAGATTGGTTTGATGAACATGAAAATGAAGTTGAACATCTCCCGTGGGGCCGCACAGTCACCAGATCTAAATATTATTGAGCCACTTTGGGTGTTTTGGAGGAGCGAGTCAGGAAACGTTTTTCCCCCACCAGTATCACGTAGTGACCTGGCCACTATCCTGCAAGAAGAATGGCTTAAAATCCCTCTGACCACTGTGCAGGACTTGTATATGTCATTCCCAAGACGAATTGACGCTGTATTGGCCGCAAAAGGAGGCCCTACACCATATTAATAAATTATTGTGGTCTAAAACCAGGTGTTTCAGTTTCATTGTCCAACCCCTGTATGTTCATAGTAAAAATAGTTGAACTTCTTTTTTCTTTTAATTTTTGCACAAAAAATGATTGTTACTGGTCAGATGAGAAAAAAACACTTGGCCTTGATTCAAAACGTTTTGTTTAGTGAAAAACTATTACTGTACATCAGCCTAAAAACATCATACCCACTGAAATATGGTGGTGGTTGTGGTCATGCCTCTCTTCAGCTGGTGAGAATTGATGGGAAGACGGATGGAGCTAAGTACAGGTTTGAGACAGGTGTGGAGGATTGCCTTCCAGCAGGACAATAACACTAAACATACAGCCAGAGCCACAACCAGTGGCTGTCAAAATCCAATTCAGAATCTGTGGTAACACTTTACAATTGATGTTTACAAAAGCTCTCTCCATCCATCTATTGAAGCAAAAGGTGGTTTTTCAAAGTATTCACTCAGTCAGGCTAAATACATTCACACCGACTTTTGAAAATCATACAAAACTTTGTCTATACTTCAAAATCATTTTTTATTTTGTGTTGCTCCATCACATAAAATCCTAATGAATCACATTGACGTTTGTGGCTGTAATATGACAAAATGTGAAGAGGTTGCAGCGCTATGGATGCATAGAAGGCACTTCAGGCACATTAATAAGTACACATCCACTTATAACTAGGGATTCCACTGTTTTGGCACTGATGAAAAAATATTTTTATTGTTTGTGTGTAAGCTAGTGTTGTGATTATGAATATGAATACTATTTAATATCAATACTTTAATATTTTATTAAATAATATTTCGGTCTGTTAAGGGTTGTCCTGTGAATACCAGCCAAAGAAGGCGGTGGCATTAAAACTGAAAATTGAAAGGGATGAGCCAAGCTCTGGCATTATTGAACAGTAAAACTCTGCACACTAACAGAATGAATTCACACAATTTCTTAAAATACAAGAATTTATTAACAAAAATAAGTCAACTCAAAGTCAAACATATGTCAATCAACAAACTCTTTACTATGCTGAAACAAACCAACTAAACTACCAAGCAGAATTAAAGAATAAAGAAGACTAATGGGCTATGTACAATATCAATTTGACTCTGGTACACTTTGCTCTCTGGGTTGTTGTTTTTTTAATGCGTTATAAGATATATTTATGCATATATCTTTATGTCCTTAAATATACATATATACAAAGGTGCATTTGCAACTTCAGTATGCAGTTGTTTGGTACTCTATTAAATGTTCATCAGAGAAACAGCCTGGGGGAAGAAACTGTCTCTGTGGCGGCTGGTTTTAGTAAACAGTACTCTGTAGCGTCGGCCTGAAGGTAAAACTCTAAACAGTTTATGTACAGGGTGTGTGGGATCTGCAGAGATTTTAGCAGCTCTTTTCCTGACCCTAGACCTGTATAAGTCCTGGATGTGGTGTTCTCCGAAAGTCCACCACCATTTCCACAGTCTTGAGTGGGCTGAGTTTAAGGTAGTTCTGACAACACCTGTTGATCCACCTCCTGTCTGTATGCAGACAGGAGGTGGACATCACAGTCCTGGATCAGACCAATAACAGTGGTGTAATCTGCAAACTTCAGGAGTTTCACAGATGAGTCCGCTGAGGTGCAGTCATTTGTGTACAGGGAGAAGAGTAGTGGGGATAGAACACACCCCTGGGGGGCACCAGTATTTATTGATCTGGTGCAGGAGCAGATGCTCCCCAGTCTTACCTACTGCTGCCGGTCCGTCAGGAAGCTGTTGATCCACTGACAAGTGGAGGCTGGGACGTTGAGCTGGGTGAGCTTCTGGTGGAGGATGTCTGGAAAAATGGTGTTGAAAGCCGACCTGAGCTGAAGTCTACAAACAGGATCTTGGCGTACGTCTCTGGACGGTCGAGGTGTTGCAGGAAGTCTAGACCTAAGTTGACAGCATCATCTGCCGACCTGTTTGCTCAGTAAGCAAACTGCAGGGGGTCCAGCAGGGGGCCTGTGATGTCTTTCAGGTGCTTCAACACCAGCCGCTCAAAGGATTTCATGACCACAGACGTCAGGGCTTACAGGTCTGTAGTCATTTAATCCTAAAATGGTGGGTTTCTTGGGCACTTGGATGATGGTGGAGGGGGAAGCAGAAGGGGACCTCACACGTCTCCAGTGACTTGTTGAAGATCCGGGCGAAGATCGGGGCGAGTTGATTTGCACAGGCTTTCAATGATGGGGAGACGTTTTTAGGTCCTCCAGCTTTCTTTGTTTTCATGCGCTGAAAGAGCATATATAACCAAGGATTATCTTGAAGAATCTGGAAATGAACTTAAGTTAGTCTTGGAACTAACTTAGCCAATAATTGGTATACTTTTAAACAACCATTCACAATTCAAGATCAGATAACACATTATTTTAATAAAATAACATTTTAATATTTTTTTCCGTAAATTTATATTTAAGGAAATATTATTTTTAATAAGAACCAAACCTTTCTGGATAAATGGGTCTTAATGGTGTTTAATTAGCTGCCTTTATTTATTAAAATAATATTTAATGAAATATTCCTTCATAGATTGGAAACTAACAACCTTCCTGGGTAAATGATCTCCAGCTGACTGATAAAGTGGGCGAGCACTTGTTTTTAGCCTTTAGCGGTTGGAGCTAACAAAAGAAGCTTGTCATCAGAATCAAACACATACCTTTAAACTACCACTAATAAAAGGGTTGAAATGCATAAGCGTGGATGGCGCATTTTGGACGATCTTCTGTGTTTAAAAACCACCCTTTAAAAAAGTTTGCCTTAGTGCTAGTCTGCTAGGACTTACTGCAGCTAAGTTTCTAAGTTTCACGAACAAAAACAAACATCATCAAACGAACATTTAGCTTAAACAAATCTTCTCTGCCCAAACAGAACCTTTTACGTGAACCGTGCTGAGGAGAAGTTGTCCTGGGCATCGAGGAAAAACATCCACTTGTGGGTAAACAAAAGGCTAGCTCACAGTTGACCTCCATAGCTGTGGGGGGGGCGGCTCGTTCTGTCGACCGGGCTGAACTGCACGCAGAGTGGCGAGCTGTGTTGCGGTACATTTGTCCTTCCTTCACACCAGGAAAACCACTCCACCCGGCGTTGTAGAGAAAGGGTCAATGCTAGGAACTCTCTGGAAGACAGTTTGCATCTGTAGAAAGAAAGTCAGAAAGAAAGTCAAGCCACACTTGCGCCTTAATTACCCCCGTTGATGAATGAATACCAGATACACAAACAGCAATTCATTCCTACTTTACTTTGTGCATCGGGTCAGCTTCTTTGTCTCTCCTTCCAGCTCTGCTGGGGATATGTGTGGAAGCTGTTTGTTGGAACACGGTTTTTTATTCAAACAGGGACGTCACGGGAAGTCCGCTGTTACCCCTCTTGTTCCTGTTCCTGGCTGTGCTGAAAGTAGGTTAATGCAATTTATTTTGAAAATTCCAGAAAAGTTCTTACTGGCCTTTTAATATTGTAACTCATGGCTGGGTACCAACACTGGAATTTAGAAAGTAAAATAAACAGTTTCTTTTTTATGATGTTTTTGTTGTAGAATTGTATTGTATAGTTTCTGTGCTATTGCAAGGACCAATGGTAGCTTTCAGTCTTTATCCCATACACTTGCACTTGTTTTTCATTGTTCCAGTCTCTGTCATAGATTAGTGTCCAGATTTCTCCTGCTGCCCCAGGACACAACCTCTGTTTAGTCTTGTTCTGCAAGCTGGAGGTTGTTTTTTAAGTTATGACATTTCTCCCAACCTTGAGTTTAAACTTGAGTTATTTGCTTCCTTGTTGCTGAAATTTGTGTTCCTTTCAGTGATGAAAGCTGACTAGGACCAGGCCAAAATGCGTAAATGGCATAAAGAAGATTTTAGGTCAAAGGGCCAGCGGGGGGAAAAGGAAATGGAAGATGAAAAGTGGAATCTTGTTTATCTCACAACCACCAGTGCCACGTAGCTTGGAAATACAGAGCTCTTTGATAGTAGCTGTGGTTCAGTGCATTGTTTTATTAGCTTTGACAGTCTGGCATAGTCCGAGCAGAGGTATTTGATGATTATTGAAATCGCCTTGACATTTTTCACAGTTTATAACAAAAGAAACCGAGCATAAGAGCCTTTTTCCTGTATATTGCGTTTAGTTTTTGATTTTCAAGCATTTTTGACAGAATGCATCATATTCTGCCACTCTGTGCCAAATTGGAAAAGAACTGTTAAATCCTTAAGTAAAGCCAACATTGCTGCAGTCCACATATCCAGGTCAACCTAGATCCTGCGTTAAAGCCTCTAGACTATTCAAGAGATGGCCCCTTTTCCAAAGTGCTTGTTCTCACGTATTCTTTCCAACCTCATTGTCACAGAGGGTAACTTTGGAGCAAACATTTAAACGTACAAAAGCTGTAGTATAAATTGAGCTATGTGTTGTGTAACACAAGATTTAAGTCTTGGCAGAAGTGACTGCAGTAATATTTAGTCAGAGAGTGTTGCAAAATAAAGTTATGCTCTTAGCCAAAGAGCTGTAGACTACAACACTCTGGAGTAACAAGTCTTTTAAGTACTGGGGGTATATTTTTTTCCCTCCCAAACAAAACAATGTTGTCATAGTAAAATGAAAGTAAACCCTGTTCTAACTCTTTTGTTTTCTGTATCGAGACATAATGGAAAGAAGGTGGGCCTTATTTGCAGAGAATCCTATGACTAAAAGTAGCTCCTAGTGATGTCATGCAAAGACAAATCGGAGAATTACTCGAATTCCTCCTTTGTCTTCGAATTTTCCTTTAGTAAGATAAGTTATTCACAAAGAACCTGAGGTCTTAAGAGAGGTCCTACGGTGAAAAACCGATAAGTAGGAAGACTTGTGTTAGCGAGCTCTACCTTGTAGTCATACCTTCCAGCTGATGTCTTTGAGCATGTCATTCATCCTGGACTACTGTCACTGTCTGTACCTTAGCTTTGACCAGTCCTTGATTTATCATCTCCAGTTAGCTTAAGACGCTGCCACTTGTCTACTGACTGATACAAAACGCTGGGAGCATATTACCCCAGTATTGGCTTCCCTACACTGGCTTTCTTACAGGTTCCAAGGTTACAGGTTGCAAGTTCAAATTTACTTTTTGTTTTTAAATATTTACATTTTCATACCTCCTCCTACCTCTCTAAGCTGCTTTTAATAATGTTCCAAAAATAAACATGAGGTTTGGCGCATAACTTCTGCTATCCATTCTAAGGTCTAAACTTACATCAGAGCTGTGGCATGGAGGTATTTCTTCAGCGTTACACAAATGTTTAATGTTTATGTTCTTAAATTTAAGCCAATAGTGCCAATCGGAAGACATTCACTTTGCACAAAGAATGTTACATATACCCCATTGTAACATTAAATGCTAAAAAAATTGTACTCGTACTCGTCGTCTTCCGCTTTATCCGGGACCGGGTCGCGGGGACGGCAGACTCAGGAGAGACGCCCAGACGTCCCTCTCCCCAGACACCTCCTCCAGCTCCTCCGAGGGGAGCCCAAGGTGTTCCCAGGCCAGCCGAGAGACATAGTCCCTCCAGCGTGTCCTGGGCCGTCCCCTGGGCCTCCTCCCAGTGGGACGTACCTGGAACACCACCAGAGGAAGGCGTCCAGGAGGCATCCGATATAGATGCCCCAGCCACCTCAACTGGCTCCTCTCGATGTGGAGGAGCAGTGGCTCTACTCCGAGCCCCTTCCAGATGGCCGAGCTCCTCACCCTATCTCTAAGGGAGTGCCTGGCAACCCTACGGAGGAAGCTCATTTCAGCCACTTGCATCCGGGATCTCGTTCTTTCGGTCATGACCCAAAGTTCATGGCCATAGGTAAGGGTAGGAATGTAGACCGACCGGTAAAGCGAGAGCTTCGCTTTCCGGCTCAGCTCTCTCTTCACCACAACGGACCGGCACAGTGCCCCCATTACTGCGGCAGCCGCACTGATCCGTCTGTCGATCTCCCGCTCCATTCTTCCCTCACTCGTGAAAAAGACCCTGAGATATTTGAACTCCTCCACTTGAGGCAGGAACTCCCCTCCAACCTGAAGAGGACAAGCCACCCTTTTCCAGTCGAGAACCATGGCCTCGGACTTGGAGGAGCTGATCTTCATCCCAGCCGCTTCAAAATCGGCTGCGAACCGCCCCAGCACATGCTGTAGGTCTTGGCTAGAGGGGGCCACCAGGACCACGTCATCCGCAAAAAGTAGAGACGAAATCCACTTGTCCCCAAACCAGACCCCCTCCGGCCCTTGGCTCCGCCTAGAAATCCTGTCCATAAAAATGAACAGGACCGGTGACAAAGGGCAGCCCTGCCGAAGTCCAACATGCACCAGGAACAGGTCCGACTTAGTGCCGGCAATGCGGACCAACTGCTGCTCTGCTTGTACAGAGACCGGATGGCCCCTAATAGAGGGCCCCCGATTTCATACTCCTGGAGCACCCCCCACAGGGCGCCACGATGGACACAGTCGAATGCCTTCTCCAGGTCCACAAAAAACATGTGGATCGGTTGGGCAAACTCCCATGAACCCTTTAGTACCCTGTAGAGGGTATAGAGCTGGTCCAGTGTTCCACGGCCAGGACGAAAACCACACTGCTCCTCCTGAAGCCGAGGTTCGACTATTGCCCGGACTCTCCTCTCCAATACCCTGGTGTAGGCCTTACCAGGGAGGCTGAGGAGTCTGATCCCCCTGTAGTTGGAACACACCCTCTGGTCACCCTTTTTATGAAGGGGGACCACCACCCCAGTCTGCCAGTCCAGAAGCACCGGCCCCGACCGCCACACAATGTTGAAGAGGCGTGTCAACCATGACAGCCCTACAACATCCAGAGACTTGTGGTACTCAGAGCGGATCTCATCCACCCCCGAAGCCCCGCCACCGCAGAGCTTTTTAACCACCTCGGTGACTTCAGCCTGGGTGATGAAAGTGTCTAACCCTGAGTCCCCAGCCTCTGCTAAAAAAATTTGAAATTATATTTGTGGTATTGCAGTAACTTGCAACCTTGCAAATTTCCATTAAATGTTTAAATTGTTTTAAGAATTTATGTTTTAAATATAAATTCTAATTAGAAATATATTGAATAATTTGTTAAACTTTAAAAAGATTTGAAGATTAGAGACTTAAAGTTAGAACCTAGAATGATGAATAGTACCTGAATTTTTTTATGTGACGAAATACATCAGATTAAATCTGAAAAGGCTGTTTTCTATTAAGAATTGCTCTTTTCATCTGTTGCATTTTGCTCCTGTATGGCCTGACTAATGTTAATTTACACAGCTTATTATTGTCTACATTTAATTTTGTATGGCTCAACTCTTGTGTTTTTCTGTTAGTCATTTTGCTGGAAGGTCCAAACAAAAATGTTTATCATGAAAATTTCTACAGACAGGCTACTAAACAAAGCCTAACTACGACCATGTCCATAGTAAACACACATGGTCAACATCAGCATGCTGACTCTGTAATTTGGAGTGTATTGGAACACCCACTGTTGAACCACCACAATGTTTACACACTCACTATGGATGATCAAAATTAAGGTTTGGAAACTCACTTACCCAAGAAACACAGCCCGCAAGTGCCAATACTGATTAACGTTTGAAATGAGGAAAACCATCAAAAAAGTCTATAATAAGAAGTGGAATTGGCATCACTAGGTTTTATTCAAAATCAGTCTTAAAATGTTATACAGCTGCTTGAATGTGTTTAAAATGGCAAAAGGGTTTTTAGTTACAGCTTCCTTTTTGCTTCATGGCTGGCTGCATTAGAAATCTTATAAGAATCCCTTGATTCACCCTACATATCCTCACATAATTTATGGAAACCTCTGCTGAAATAATCTTCCATATGCTTGTAATAGCTCCCTTGATATGTCGATATAGACAATTGTTTTTCTCAGTCTGCTTTCCAGGTTGCTCTTCTACCCTCCTTTGGATTGACAGCTAACTGAATTAGGTCTAACTGAGAGATGATTCCTCTTCCCCATATTTGCTGACTTTTTAAAATTAATGGCAGGTACATTTTATGAGATGAAGCTTAGCTCAGATCAAACTGCAAAAAATAAAACGTAGCTTTGTTTTATTACATGTCAGATATACACCCAGCCCCTCTGGACATTTAAGGTTTTCTGATTTATACCAAACGGGATGGGATTTTAATTTAAAAAGGAGACAGTAGAAGAATGGTGGCATTAGAGCCAAAGTGCAAAGGAGAGGTATGAGATAACATGAGGATTAGTGGATGAGTACTAAAGACTAAATTTCACATACCTGCTCTCTTGATACTTAAGGTATGCCAGCTTTTTCCTCTTGTGGAGGAGGTTTTATTGCTTTTAACTACAAACAATAGTATAAAAAAATGTTAGTTAGCAGCACTACCCTTTACTAATACATCTGCATATAGATGAGTAGTTTTCTGTTGCCTCTTTTATGCAGAAATGATTACACATTATAGCTAAAAGAAAACCGTTTTTTCTACAGGATGCAGAGAAACGTCTTCAGCCCATGCAGGATAAGAAAGAATGAGACTTTCAGCAGATAACAGGAAGGCTGGGTGGAGTATAGCACAGTCGCTCTTTTTAATACTTTGATCTATCAGCCTCGTTCTGTGATGGAATATTCTGGTTTTGCTAACGATAGCCACCTTTTGCAAATGGCAGCAGTATGACAGGAATCCACATTCTCCAGGGAATACTCACTGAGACTGCTGGTTCTGTAATCCTAGCCGCACCAACGCTAATATGATGCTAAAGACAGTTTAAAATATAAGCTCCTTCATTTTGTCTTAGCTATAAAATGTTAAAATCCTATTTGATGTCATTTGTTTTTCTAATACAAAAAATTGATAACAACTGAAACCAGAAAGGCTTGAAAATGTTTTTAATGATGTTTTCAAATCTTCTTATAGCTTCCAAAGAGAAACTGGAATGGGCTACATTTGGGGCTAGCAGGTTAAAGGTTCACAAAAATACAAATCAAAAAACTTGACTGGTGCATCTCTCATTGTAACTCACACGAAGTCTGTTTCATTATCTTAAGAAATAAATTGGGGATCTGTAACTTTGAGGCCACTGCTTGAATTTCTTGTTTTCTTGATTTATTTTGATTTATCTTTATTCCAAACCTAAAGGAATGACTTACATAGTAAGTCTAATGCAGATATAAAAACAGTTTTTAAACACATTTAGAGTTCTTTCCCTTTTGGCCAAAGCAATTAACAATCATAACATGTCTAGATGTGAGAAGAGTCGAGGCCTGCTCATTCATGGAGGACTGCGATTGCTGCTTTCAGTGCCGAAGTCTGGTCGTGAAGGGCTTTAGGGACCTATAGATCTCCTGATGCAACTTACTGAACTTTTCTTAAGTAAGAATAGTTGGTTCTAATATTAGTTAACATTTTTTTACGACTGAGTGCCAGTTTATCAGCTTTCAGTTTAGTGTAAGGACCTGATCAGTAAGATATTATGTCGAGTAAGTAGCGCTCAAGTAGCTTTCAAATATTTAAAACGAAACCAATGATGATTATTATAGTTATACTAAATCAGCTACAGAACACTTTAACAGTTCAGACAGAAAATCCAGTTTTATCCAGATTCACCAGTTCTTCCATTTAGACTCCCTAAAATTGTGTGATTCACTTTGCATGGGGAAATTGTTTGTGAGTGACATCGCCAATGTGTTCCCTTTTGTACGTCAGATTGATAGAGTGTCCTGACTATCACTATTTACTTCAATCAATCCCAGCCCCTTTGCTGTTTCACTCCATATCGTCCCCAAATGAAAACCACATGTGATAAGTAAGGGTTCATCTGAACTTGCATCAATCATAAGCACTGGTCAGGCAAGAAGATTTGGAAGGTGATGCCTTAAAACCTTGAACTTTTCCTTTTTCCATCTGTTTTATGGAGAGACAAAAGGTTTAAAGGAGAAGGATGAGATTTAGATAACATCTGAAGTTTGTTTTCATGCAACTTAGAGTTCTGAAGGGTTATTAACCGTATCATTTTAACAGCTATATGTTAATGCAAATCAGAACCATATGTCAGAAGCAACTGGGGCCTGAGCTGTGTGTTTGTGTGTTTTAAAGTGAAATCTAATTTGGAGCTTTGGTAATTATTGTGTTTTGCCAATTGTAATGAGGGAGAAATGGAAAGGGTTGAGTAGCGGAGGGGCAGAAGTTCACACCGAAAGGTTTCCAATTAAACAGAACTCAAACAAAGGCTCAAACTACAAAACTAAATTTATAAACTTTCATCATACATCAGTTAAACAACCTTTCTTGAAAATTTTTATGTTTTAACATGGGGGGGGGGGAAAGCTGTAAACAACCAAACATTTTTTATTGATTCTTGGTAAACAATACCTCCCCTAACAGTGAAACGGCTTCCTGCTCTACAGTTGACTGCTGGGGTCACTGAAACCTGCGTGTGTTTGTTTGCATTTTTTCCAGGCGTGCAACAGTAAAAATGTCTTTGGTTTGTTGTGGTTATGCTTCAGACCTCCCTGAAATGATCATTTCAGGCTTTCTAATTTTTCTTTTCTTTTTGATGACTCATAACATTCTATTGTTGATTATTTGTGTGTGTACATTGGTCACATCCGCATTGCCTTGAATGAGAAGAAAGTACCAAACATTAGGAGAATGAAACAGGGAATAAGCATCAGTGGTCAGCATTATTTTTCCATAAAAGAAAATTTATTGAAAGAAAGGACATTTTAGGTAAAAGTAACAAATTGAATCTTGTCACAGCTTAATACTTCAGTAATGCATACAAAACAGTGCATCCAGAAGATATTAACAGCAAGAAGCTTAAGAAGATCTTAAAGAGGAACTAAACCCCAAATCAACTTCCTTTTTTTTTTTTTTTGCAGATAAACCATATAAACTGAGCCTTAAGTGTGTTATCTGTGTTACTGTGCTATATTTTATATTTCATGTAAACTTGTTTAATTCTGCGATATTTGTCCTAAAACCGTCTTAGTGCTGCCCTCTATGGGTAGAACGGCGGCTACTGCTGTTGAATTTTCCTATTGGTTCAAATGGTAACACTTGGTACATGCTTACGTCACAGACCCCAATTCGGGTACATAACCATCTCACCATCTTATCTTCTGGACTACACCCTGCTTAACCACATTTCGCTCTTCCCCACAAATGGCACTGCCCACTTTGGTTTTTCAAACTTTGTCTGGGGGCGGAGTTATTCTTTTCCATGGGGTTTAGTTCCACTTTACACGGTACAGAGTATGGTGCCATTTTTTTCTCCAGTGATGATTCTTAGATTTGCGGTTGAACCTCAGATAGAATTATTTTGGCCTGAATTCTAATTTATTTTGTCTAGTGGTCTGACAATCTCTAAAGTAAGTTTCTGCAAGCGAGCTGCCATGTTCATCAGGCAGCTCCACCACAAATGTCTGTTTTGTGGATTGCATTGCATTGGTTGATCTAGGTGATTCTTCAAGCTCCACAAGGGAACATTGAAATTGTGCCTTAGCGACCATTTGGCCCTTGGTCACTTCTCTGACTAAGGCCCCTCTCTGATCACTCAATTTTCCAAATATTAAAGTCCGCATTGTCTTTCAAGATAGTCAATGCTGTCAAATTTGTGTTATATTCTTACCCAGATTTCTGCCTTTTTCATGATCTTGTCTACAGACAATTCCTTTGACTTGCTTAGTTTACTGTAGTAAGCAGTCAGCTATGTGCATGTGCATAAGCAATGGCATAGATATACTCAAGTGTACTTGCATTGAATCTGATTGTTTTATTTAAGGAGACTATATAACCACTGTATTTATGATCCCTGTTAAAGGCCAACCTTCAGTATTTTAAAATCCAGTTTTTTATGCTCACAATTTCCTTTTATTCCCATTAATGCCCATTTATTCCAATGGAAAGTCTTTAACTCTAAAATTAACTGAATTTTGCAGCTCCAATAAGAAACGAGTGACCATTGTTTGGTGCTTTATCTTCCATCTTTGATGGAAGCTGCTTTACCAGGCAAAATATGTTCTCGGTTCTTCTGAGTGTATTTTATCCCTGTCAGGCCTGGTATGGAGAAGCAGTAATTTACTTCCTAAAAGAGTAGGAATGTGACTTTAGCAGAAAAAAATGTTTGTTTATGAGGAACCAACTTTATTTTAGGGCTTCAAGACCTCCACTTTTACTGCGACTGATTTAAAAAAATGTGCAGTTACCATCTGTGTGGAATAAAGATGCTGTCCTTTTTTAATCCTATGCATGCATGTTTTTGAGCTCATGTTTTGATGATAGGAAGGTCAAAGTTAAAAGTGACGGTTTGGAATAACTTCCAAATCCAGTTATTACAGAACTGAACTCTCTTACATAGTTTGTTTCTTTTCTCATACTTTGTTTTTGCAGTTTTCATCACTAAGAAAATCTAACAAGGATGGCATAATCTGTCAGAAAATATTCATCCCTGCAAATGTTGCATCACTGAAAAACTTTGTTGTTTATTAGGAGAACTGCTTTCTTTGTTTGCTGTGCTTGTAAGATAGTCAACTTCATTTCTAAATTTAGCTGTGATGAGCCCCGAAAACCCTGGTCTAGAGGTGATCACTTTACAAGCTCTTCATCCATCTACAGTAGGCAAGCGCTGGTTACTGGTATCAAGGTAGACCAAGTTTTAAAAAGGTATGTTTTTTTTAAACTGCTTAAACTTTCTATCATCGCACTGCTACGGTTTGAAATCGCTTTAATGGGATGCCAGAGAGTGCCCCAGAGTTTTGTTTCCCTAACTGAGTCATAGGGTAATGCATGTTGCCTTTTTCCTACCTGTCGCTGTGCACTGCCAGTCTGCTGGATAAAAACAAGATAAATCACAGAGTGGAAACTAAAGGAGCACCAACAAACTGGGCCAATATCACACAAGGTTAACATGAGAATCTCACATCCGGCCATGCCTACTCAACAAGTAAGCTTCTATGTAGAAATGGATTATAAACAGTATAAATTTATCTAGTACCAATGTGTAAAATACTTAGAATGTATTGCCTTTAAGCCTTTTTACATTTACATTGAATGCTTTTTTTCAGTGAAAGAAAAACAATTCCCACATTATGAAATAAACGATGTGTTTAGGCTTTTTTTTAACAAAATCCACAGTGGGAGAGTTTGGCACCTCTGCTGTCCCCTTTTGTCAGTAGGACAGCACAGACTTCTGCTTTTCCATTTACCATGCTTAAAGCAAACAGAATATAGTCTATGTAATGCTCTCTCTTTTTCAGCTCCATACTAGAAGGTTGATTACATGTCTATCGAACCATTTTTGTGTTAATTTGGCCACATGTTTTGGATCTTTATCCTGCTGAAGGACCCATCAGGTTTTTATTTAAGATGTCCTGGAATTTGAAAGACTTGAAGATGACTAGTCGTTTTGGAGACAGAAAGTTGTGGGTTCAGTTCTCCTGTCAATAGTTCATTTGTGACTCTTTACACCACTTAAGTCACTTAACTCCAACTTGCCTAGCTATCTTTGTATTGTTGTAGGGACACTTGATGGTTGCTCTACTGTAAAGTGTTTGGGGTGGTCGGTATAATTATAAAAGCTCTATATAAATTCAAACTCAATTAATTCAAGATTCTACACACTTTATAAGGTCCCAAAGGGCCTTTGGATGAGCAACAAGCTCACAGCATTACAGGTCCTCCACCATACTTAACAGTGGGGACGAGGTGGTTTTTCACATATTCATCCTTTGTTTTACACTGGACCTGCCTGAGATGTTGATAAACTTCATCTTAGTCTCATCTGACCATCTCTCCCTCACCCTCACATCCATCCTTCACAACCTTCAATGACACATGTTGTTTCCACTTGTCATGGGCTTGCAAATTTTTTTTGTTTTAAAGTATTTTATTGTCAAAGGCGGAACCCTCGGCCAGGGATGTATTCAACTCCCACCACCACGAGAGCCCTGACCAGATTCCGGGGGAGGTTGGAGACATAGAGTCCGAGTGGACCATGTTCTCTGCATCTATTGTGTATGCTGCTGCCCGTAGTTGTGGCCGTAAGGTCTGCGGTGCCTGTCGCACCGGCAATCCCCGAACCCGGTGGTGGACACCGGCAGTAAGGGATGCTGTCAAGCTGAAGAAAGGAGTCCTATCGGCTGTGCCTAGCTTGTGGGACTCCTGAGGCGGCTGACTGGTACCCTGAAGCCAAGCATGCCACAGCCCGGGCTGTGGCAGAGGCAAAACCCAGGCCTGGGAGAAGTTTGGTGAGGCCATGGAGAAGGACTACCGGTTGGCGATTCTCAAAGCGATTCTGGCAAACTGGCACCTCAGGAGGGGGGAAGCAGTGCTTCGCCAACACTGTTTAAAGTAGGGGTGGGGAGCTGCTGACCTAAACTGGGGACAATATCGGGCGGTGGAAGGAGTCACGCATTCCCTGGTGGAAGCAAAGACTGGGGACTCGGGTTGGACTCTTTCATCACCCAGGCTGAAGTCACCGAGGTGGTTAAAAAGCTCCATGGTGGCAGAGTTTCAAGGGTGGATGAGATCCGCCCTGAGTACCTCAAGTCTCTGGATGTTGTAGGGCTGTCGCGGTTGACACGCCTCTTCGCCCTTGCATGGCGGTCGGGGCCAGTGCCTCTGGACTGGCAGAGTGGGGTGGTGGTCCCCCTTCATAAGAAGGGCGACCAGAGGGTGTGTTCCAACTATAGGGGATCACACTCCTCAGCCTCCCTGGTAAGGCCTACAATAGTCGAACCTTAGCTTCAGGAGGAGCAGTGTGGTTTTCATCCCAGCCGTGGAACACTGGGCAGCTCTACACCCTCTACAGGGTACTCGAGGGTTCATGAGAGTTTGCCCAACTGGTCCACATTTGTTTTGTGGACCTGGAGAAGCCATTTGACTGTGCCCTCGTGGTGCCCTGTGGGGGGGTGCCCTGAGAGAACAGAGTCAGGAGCCCTTTATTAAGGGCCATTCGGTCTCTGTACAAGCGTAGCAGGAGTTTGGTCCGCATTGCCGGCAATAAGCCAGACCTGTTCCTGGTGCATATTGGACTCCAACAGGGCTGCCCTTTGTCATTGGTCCTGTTCATAACTTTTATGGAGAGGGTTTTTAGGCACAGTCAAGGGCCGGAGGGGTCTGGTTTGGGGACCAGTGGATTTCGTCTCTTCTTTTTGCTGATGACGTGGTCCTGCTGGCCCCTCTAGCCAGGACCTACAGCATGCACTGGGGCGGTTCGCAGCCGAGTGTGAAGCGGCTGGGATGAAGATCAGCTCCTCCAACTCCAAGGCCAAGGGTGGCTTGTCCTCTTCAGGTTGGAGGGGAGTTCCTGCCTCAAGTGGAAAAGTTCAAGTATCTCTAGGTCTTGTTCATGAGGTCTTGTTCTCTTTACTATATATATGCTTCCAATAGGTCAAATTATCAGGCAACATAGGATAAATTTTCACTGTTACGCTGATGATACTTAAATTTTTTGCTTCTAAATTCAGACAAGACAGAAGTTGTCATTTTTGGACCGGAGTCTTTAAAAAAGAAACTGCTTAGTCAATCACTTGGATGGCATTAAATTGACCTCCGGTAATAAAGTAAAAAACCTTGGTGTTACTTTTGACCAGGACATGTCATTTAAATCCCATATTAAACAGGTTTCTAGGATTTCCTTCTTTCACCTCCAGAACATTGCCAAAATTAGAAATATCCTATCCAGGAGTGACGCTGAAAAACTAGTCCATGCATTTGTTACTTCAACGCTGGACTATTGTAATTCTTTATTATCAGGATGTCCACAAAATGCAGTTAAAAGCCTTCAGCTGATTCAAAATGCTGCAGCAAGAGTTCCGATGAAAATTAAAAAGAGAGATCATATTTCTCCTATTTTAGCGTCCCTTCATTGGCTCCCTGTTAAATCCAGAATAGAATTTAAAATTCTCCTCCTCACATAAAAAGCCCTTAATGATCTAGCTCCATCATACATCAGAGATCTGATTGTTCTATATGAGCCTAACAGGGCACTTCGTTCTCAGACTGCAGATTTACTGTTGGTCCCTAGAGTCTCTAGAAGTAGAATGGGAGGCAGATCCTTTAGTTATCAGACTCATCTCCTGTGGAACCAGCTCCCGGTTTTGGTCCATGAGGCGGACACCCTGTCTACTTTTAAGGCTAGGCTTAAAACTTTCCTTTTTGATAAAGCTTATAGTTAGAGTGGCTTAGTTTATCAATGAGGGAGCCTTCCTCCCTCCCTGTTGGATGGAGTAAGGGGGTGTCAGGTTTAGCCTAAACCGGCTCAGTTATCGTTGAGGTGCAAACACCTTCCCCTCCATTTCTGCTACCTGTATGACTCTCTTTTCCAATGGTTATAATCATTCTGACAGAGAGAGGTATCCCAATCCTTGTGGTTTTTAGTATAACAATGACCATCAGTGGGGCCCTTTGTGGGGTGCCTTGAAATGACATTGTTGAAAATAAGCGCCGTTTAACTAAATAATCTGAACTGAAACTTTCTGTGTAGTTATGCTGCTATAGGCTTAGGCTGCTGGAGGACATAATGACCACTTTCACCCTCTTCGCTACATTCTCACACTACTCTCCAATTTTGCATTATTTGCTGTTATTTCAGCTTTTAACTTTGTTCTCTCTCTTTTCTCTTCCTAGAAGCTACACCTGGCCTAACTCTGTGTCTACCTGGGACACCTTTCTGGAGAGGGGCATCGTCCAAGCTTCTGCTGACAACAACTTAATGCTCACCCTCTACCGATGATCCACATGGCCCTGTCTTTTAGTGTTTAACCCTTTCTCTCTCCTAGACATGGCAATTGACTGAGCTTTTATTGTAACTAATTATATGTGCTCTCTTTCAGACTGTTCTTTCTTTCTAGATGAAACGACTAAAGGAGCTATATCCATTAACATTTACTTTTCCCTCCCATAGAAAGTACTCCTGGATCAGTGCTTCTTTGTTCTCTTTGTGTCTCTGCTATGTTCTCTCTAACCCCCAGTCGGTTGTGGCAGATGGCCGCTTACACTGAGCCTGGTTCTGCTGGAGGTTTATTCCTGTTAAAAGCGAGTTTTTCCTCTCCAATGTCGCTACATGCATGCTCAGTATGAGGGATTGCTGCAAAGTCAACGCCAGTGACTGTCCACTGTCTCTACATGCTCATCCGGGAGGAGTGAATGCTGCAAGTCACTGACTGGATGCAATCTGCTTTTATCCAATTTGAATAAATAACTAACTCTGACTGCACTGTTCAATGGTTAGGACTAATTAGAATGTATGTACCTGACTTTTGTGAAGTGCTTTGAGACGACGTGTTGTGAATTGGCGCTTTATAAATAAAACTGAATTGAAAAAATTTAATTGAATTGAGTGAGGGGAGATTGGAGCGGGAGATCGACAGACGGATCGGTGCGTCTGCCACAGTAATGGGGATGCAGTGCCGGTCCGTTGTGGTGAAGAGAGAGCTGAGCTGAAAAGCGAAGCTCTCGATTTACTGGTTGGTCTATGTTCCTACCCTCACCTATGGCCATGAACTTTGGGTCATGACTGAAAGAACAAGATTCTGGATACAAGCGGCTGAAATGACCTTCTTCAGTAGGGTGGCCGGGCACTCCCTTATGGTGCGTTCGCACTGAATGCGGATTCTGCGAATATTTCGCGTCATTTGTGTGCTGTTGCTCGCTTGACATTCCGCGTGAACTCCACGTTGCCAAATGACAACAAACGGCAACACTTCGCCGTGTCATCAAGTAGGAGGAGCTTCCATCTGCTGCTTGCTGGTTTCAACTGAACACGGCGGACATGGATTTCACTGATAATCAGTGTGTTTTACCTGTGGAGAGCCGAAAAACGCCGCCAACGTCGACGTCCCTGGGTTCACCAGATTCTTCAGGGACGGGAACAGTTCGGAGAGTACCACCACCTACTCCAGGAGCTGCGTCTGGACGACGGTCAATTTCAGCGGTACTTCCGTCTATCCAGGACCCAGTTCAAAGATCTGCTGTCCTGCGTCAGCCTCCGGGACATGAACTACTGGCGCTGTATCCCCGCTGCTGAACGCCTGTCCATCTGTCTTTGGTGAGTAAATAAATCTCAGCTCAATAAAAAAAACAGCAGATTTTTAATGTCCACATCTCCTAAATATAAGATATTTGTGCCTAAACATAACCAGGCCAGGTCCTTTCTGTACTTGTCTCGGTAAAAGTAATAATTTGAGTCAAACAACTCTGGCTTGCCGCACACCGCCACTATGATCTGGTCCTCCATCTTCACTGACAACCGCTTCTTCTCCGCTTCACCCTACATCACAGCCATATCCAGTCCCTGATTGGTTGATGCGACGCAAATTTAGGAAAAAGTTCAGATTTTTCAACTCGTCCATCACTCTCGCTTCGCTCAGCGCGCCTTCCGCACCGCGTCCTTTGTCTCCTTCGCACCGCACCGCCTCTCGCCACTCCGCCTCTCACTGCTCCGCTCCTGAACGCGCCTCTACATAGGGATAACATGTAAATTGGCCGCCCCTATCGCAGAATCCGGGTTTGGTGTGAACGCACCATTAGAGACAGGATGAGGAGCTCGGGCATCTGGGAGGGGCTCAGAGTAGAGCCACTGCTCCTCCACATTGAGAGGAGCCAGTTGAGGTGGCTCGAGTGTCTATAACGGACGCCTTCCTCTGGTGGTGTTCCAGGCACGTCCCACCAGGAGGAGGCCCAGGGGACAGCCCAGAACATGCTGGAGAGACAATGTCTCTTGACTGGCCTGGGAACGGCTTGGGCTCCCCCCAAAGGAGCTGGAGGAGGTGTCTGGGGAGAGAAACGTCTGGGTGTCTCTACTGAGTCTGCTGCCCCCGCGACCCAGTCCCGGAAGAAAAGGAAGACGACAAGTACGAGTACGAGTATTTTATTGTTCAAATAAAGTACATACTGACAATTTAAATATTTTACTGTGTGTTTGGTTCTGATTTAAACTTGAAGACTTATGTTTCTGTGTCTTAAGTTTTTCAGATTTCTTTCTGTGTGTAAAAAATCCTTAAAAAATGTTAGATTTGCAGCACAAGTGGTTGTGACAGTAAAACCTTTTCATAGCAAATATCAAAAGATCTGAAGTTTCGATGGCACATGAAGTGTTGAAAGCCATATGTTTTTTATAAAGAAAGGGCTTTTTATTTATTTCTTCCAGGGCTTGGCTGACTGCAGTAATCATCTCAGTGTGAGACACGATGCTGGGTGACGGTTAAGACAAAAAATGGCCAGGAGTGATTATAGTTGATTTTTAAAATGTACTTGTTGAGAACTACTTGGCTTATTCTCAGATGACATTAATTCAAATGGATGCATTAAGTTTTTTTAAGAATCCAGCAGCAAGTATCAGTATCATTTATTTAGATAGACATATGGTGTGACATCTGTAAACTTCAGGAGTTTCACAGATGGGTCAGATGAAGTGGAGCCATTTGTGTGGGGAGAGACCACACCCCTTGGGGGTCGCCGGTGCTTCCCAACCTCGCTGCTGCTGGTCATTCAGGAAGCTGGTGCTCCACTGACAGGTGGAGGCCGGCAATCAGAGCTGGGTGAGCATTTGATCAAGGATGTCGGAGTTGATGGTGTTTAAGGCCGAACTGAAGTCTACAAACAGGATCCTGGCGTACGTCACTGGGTGGTTGAGGTGGTACAGGATGAAGTGTAGACCCAAGTTGAAAGTGTCCTCTGCTGACCTGTTTGCTCGGTAAGCAAACTGCAGGGGGTCCAGCAGGGGGCCTGTGATGTCCTTCAGATGTTTCAGCACCAGATGTTCAAAGGATTTCATGAGCACAGATGTCAGAGCAACAGGCCTGTACGCCATTTAATCCTGTGAGGGTGCAATTCTTGAAGATCAGGAGGATGGTGGCGCATTTCAAGCAGGAGAGAACCTCACACAGCTCCTGAGACTTCTTAAACATATGAGTGAAGATGGAGGTTAGTTGACCGGGGCAGGTTTTCAAGCAGAAAGGGGAGATGCCATCAGGACCTGGACCTTCCTTCCCATTCAGACGCAGGAAGACCCTATTAACTTTTTAATTAAATACATGTTATTAATTAATAAACTTAAATATATGATGTTAAGCTTCTGCTTGGAAAAAATCCTGAGAACAATGAGCATTTTTTAAAACTTCTTGATTTTAAATCAAGAAAACAGCCCACTTTCTGCTAGATTGTTTTGTGTGTAAACCTTTTACAAGCTTTAGAGGATGCATAATTCTTTTTTGAAGTTTTGTAAACTTATTAGATGTACATAGATCGTTTGTCTCATATCAAGAAAAAAGCATGACGAACTAGAATTTTGTGATCTGTAAGGAGTGCTTTAATCGGTGGTAAAAAAAACAAATAATAAAAAAAGCGGTAAAAAACATTGTTCTCCTCTCAACAATAAACATAACTTTTTCATTTTAATTCCTGTTTCAATTTCACAGTCTTGGCCACAGTTGTTGTTGTTGTGATTATTGGTACCGCCAACAGTTCCAATAAAATCATAAATAAATTTAAAGCATTTTAATAGTTTTTCACTTTTTGTAAGTTTATCACAGTTTTTTTTTTTTTTACTTTTAGTTAATAATCCATGAGTTTATGTTTTCCCTGCAGTATAAATATGACACAGAGCCCTGATTCTCTTAGCCTCAAGCTATTCGGCTGGATCATATTTTTATTGCCACCACACAAATGTTCTACTGTTATATATGCCTTATCGCTCTCCGTATATGGTAATGGTTATTCTGTTTAACACAGACATTCCTTTGAAAGTTCTAAAACAGGGCTTGCCAAAGAGTGGGTCTGTCAGGATCTCGGCCATGTCTGTTTTTTGTGTGCCGCTTACTGTGTTTAGCCTCTAGAGGGCGTCTGGACGTGGAGGTGTCCGACAGGTGTTTTCCATCACCCTGATCACCTCCAGAGGAGGATTTAAGGAGGAGGCTGCCAGCAACTCATTGCCAGAGTGTTGCCCTTTAGTGGTACTTCTCCAGCCACATTACTCTTGCCTTGTCCTCATTTTGCCTTTGCTAAATCCTGCATGTTCTACCTTACAGGTGTACCTGAACCTGACCTCGCCATCAGTTTTGAACGTCTTGGATTACTGTCTTCTGAGAAGAAGTTGTTTAACCCATGAACAAAGACTCAAACCTCCGTTTGCTCCTGTGAATCTCACTGGCTGGCAGCTTCCTCTACACCTGGGATCCTCCCCAGCGAACCCTGTCCACCCTCCCATGCACACAAGCTTCTACCACAATAAACTCTGGACATTCTAACTTCCTGGCAGACCTGAACTCACCATCTCCATTCCCACGGGTAAACAATCCTCTGGGTTTATTCTCCACCTCTCCCTCTGGCGGATCATCTCTTTCTCCCCAGTGAGACTTAATCATTACTTATCGTTATCTATCCCAAGTTATTCCCTGCTTACCTTTCTGCTTTATTTTTACAGTTCATACTCCGGTTCCAGTTCCAAGTTCTTGCCTTGTCATTGTAAATAAAACTTCAAATCGTTAAACTCTGTCTCCTGAATTGCTTTCTGCATGTGGGTTAAATTTGTTAAATCCACTATGACAGAACACTCTGGCCCATCTGACCCTGCAGAAGCATTCAGGAGACCTCTTTCAGACCAACAACACCTAATCCAAACACATGATTCTTCCCTTCGTACCCTTGTTGAACAACAGAGACAAACGAACCAGCAGATCGAGCATCTAGCATCTTTAATTCAGCACACTGTGAGTAATCTCACCGCCCCAGCAATAGAGAGCACTCCATCTCCTCCGGTCACACAACAGCTGCCGAATTCACGTGAGGACATCACACCTACTCCGGAGAAATTTTAGGGCGAAAAGGGAGACTGTAAGGGCTTCCTACTCCAATGCACCCTGGTATTCAATCGTTCACCGCAGTCTTTTCCCCATGATTCTGTAAAGATTTCCAACGTTTTAAGGAATATTAACCGGGAAGGCACTTAAATGGGCCGAATGGCGTTTTTCCAGCTGTTTAGACTTTGGTTGTTCTTTCTCTGATTTTGAGGGTGACTTTAGACAGATTTTTTCATCTGAAATTGATCAGACCGCTTCGGAACGTAATTTATATTCCATCAAACAGAAAGATCAGTCAGTGGCTGAGTTTTCGATTGATTTTCGCATTCTTGCTGCAGCTTCAGGGTGGAATGAATGTGTGCTTAGGACCGCATTTGTTCAGTCTCTAAACGAGCCTTTAAAAGACGAATTAGCGCTAATCGACCTACCTAAGACATTAAATGAGCTAATCAATCTAGCAGTAAGATTGGACAATCGTATGAGAGAGAGAGAGAGAAATCCCGACTTAGACGCAGTACTGTTAGGACTCGTTTCACGAGTCAGACCACAGAAACAGTTCATTCCCCTTGTTGTTCTCACAGTACTGAGATAGAACCCATGCAGATAGGGCGCACTAAACTATCTCAGGAGGAGAAATTAAAGCGCCGTCAGAATAACCAGTGTTTCTACTGTGGCTCATCTGAGCATTTCCTTGCAGACTGCCCTGTCCGCCCCGCTGGACCAAAAGGGCAGGTCCGTCAGTAAGTGAGGGGATACTGACGGACCAACCACCTACCCCTAGACTTTGTTGACCTGCCACTTTAATCTCTAATCGCCCTTTTCAGAACCTATTCGCTCTCATCGACTCAGGAAGCGACCAGAATTCAATCGACCAAGGGTTTGTTAAAGAAGCCCAGATCAAGGTAGAACCTTTACCTGCACCTCAGTCAGCTTCCTCTTTAAATGGGCAAAGACTTCCTCAAATTACCCTTCGTACTAAACCTGTCACATTAATTCTTTCAGGCAATCACAGGGAAGAGATTTCTTTTTTCGTGTTTCCTATCGCTCTCAATACCGTATTTCTAGGTTAGCCATGGCTTAAGAAACACAACCATCATATTAACTGGGTTGAAAACCGGGTAGATTCTTGGTCCACTAACTGTCATTTTTCTTGTCTCCAGTCAGCTGTCGCCGCCTTGCCCTCTGAATCTCTGCATACCGAAAATGAGATCTCAGACCTTTCCTGCGTCCCCACCGAATACCACGATTTAAGGTTAGTTTTTAGTAAAACTAAGGCCTCATTATTACCTCCCCACAGACCCTACGACTGCGCCATAGATTTACTCCCTGGCGCCCCCTTACCATCCAGTAGGCTCTACCATATCTCTGGACCTGAGAGACAGGTAATGGAAGACTACATCAATGAGTCATTGGTTGCTGGATTAATCCGCCCTTCATCGTCTCCTTTAGGAGCAGGTTTTTTCTTTGTAGGCAAGAAAGATGGTTCTCTCCGTCCCTGTATTGATTACCGGGGATTAAACCAAATCACTGTAAAAAATAAATACCCCCTTACACTTCTTTCATCTGCCTTCGAACCCGTTCATGGTTCTACAATCTTTACCAAGCTCGATCTCCGCAATGCCTATCATCTAGTCAGAATCCGCCAGGGGGATGAGTGGAAAACCGTTTTCAAGACGCCGTTGGGCAACTTTGAATATCTGGTCATGCCCTTTGGACTAAGCAACGCACCTGCAATTTTTCAATCCCTCATTAATGATGTCCTGAGGGATTTTTTGAACGTCTTTGTGTTTGTTTACCTTGATGACATCTTAATCTATTCAAAAGACTTAAAAGAACACACACGTCATGTCCGTCTTGTCCTACAAAGACTTTTGGAAAATAAACTGTTTGTCAAAGCCAAAAAATGTGAATTCCATAAATCTTCTATCGCATTTTTGGGTTACATCTTAGAGGGTGGACAGGTTCGCTCTGATCCTGAAAAGATTAAGGCAGTACTGGAGTGGCCTGTTCCAGACTCCCGCAAACAGCTGCAGCGTTTTCTGGGATTTGCCAACTTTTACAGGAGGTTCATAAAGAACTTTAATCTTGTCGCTGCCCCTCTCACCGCCTTGACCTCAACGAACATAACATTCGCCTGGACTCCTGAATAGACGAGGCATTCAAGACCCTGAAAGAGAGGTTTTCACAGACTCCTATCTTGGTTCACCCGGACTCCTCAAAACAGTTAATTTTGGAGGTGGACGCCTCTGACACTGGTGTTGGTGCTGTACTCTCCCAGCAGTCCTCCACGGATGGAAAGCTCCATCCTTGTGCTTTTTTTTCCCGTAGGTTGACCAGCACGGAACGAAATTATGATGTGGGAGACAGAGAACTTCTTGCTATTAAATTAGCACTTGAAGAATGGTGACATTGGTTGGAGGGGGCTAAACATCCCATTCTTGTGTGGACAGATCACAGAAACCTAGCCTATCTGCAATCGGCAAAAAGACTTATTCCTCGCCAATCACGATGGTCCTTATTTTTTTCTCGTTTTGACTTGTCCATCTCTTACAGGCCTGGTTCTAAGAACTTGAAGCCGGATGCTCTTTCCCGGCTTTATTCACCAGATACCACCGAGAAAGAAGCAGAACCCATCGTGCCCTCTCACTGGACCTTTAGAGCTGTGGTCTGGGAGATAGAGGACTTGATAAATCAAGCTAGACTTAAGGAACCAGATCCAGGTACGGGCCCTCCTAACAGGGATTTTGTCCCTTCATCTGTTAGATTTAGACTCATTCGTTGGTACCACGCCGCCAAATTCTCAGGTCACCCAGGGGTCAGCAGAACCATTGCCCTCATTTCCAGACGTTATTGGTGACCATCATTACACAAGGATGTTAATGAATACGTGCAAGCTTGCTCTGTTTGTGCCAGGCAAAAATCTGGAAATCAGCCCCCTTTTGGATTACTTCAACCATTAAACATCCCTAAATGTCCTTGGTCCCACATTGCACTAGATTTTGTAACGGGGTTACCTGTATCCAAAGGAAACACAGTCATTCTCACCATTGTAGACCGATTCTCTAAATCTTGTCATCTGGTTCCTTTTAAGAAACTTCCATCTGCATTCCAAACCGCTCAGCTGCTAGTGCAGCATGTTTTTCGCCTTCACGGCATACCCCAAGACATTTTGTCTGACCGTGGCCCTCAATTTATTTCTTGTGTTTGGAAACAGTTTTGTTTGGCTCTTGGAGCTAAGGCTTCTCTCACGTCAGGTTATCATCCCCAATCTAACGGTCAGACCGAGCGAATGATTCAGCAGATGGAATCCACACTCAGATGTATAACCGCTACTGAACCCCATGACTGGTCAGTTTATCTTCCCTGGGTGGAATATGCAATAAACTCTCAAATCTCTGCTGCTACTGGTCTCTCCCCATTTAAGGTAGCTATTGGCAGTCAACCACCCTTGTTCCCTGCAGATGAGAAGGATATAGCTGTGGTTTCTGTTCGTCACCACATACAGAGATGTAAACGAACCTGGAGACAAGCTACTTCAGCTCTCCTTTGTACTGCTGACCAAAATAGGAAATACGCTGACTGCAAACGACGGCCGGCTCTTACTTACCTTCCTGGTCAGAAGGTTTGGTTGTCCTCACGGGACATTCCGTTGAAGGCAATGTCTAAGAAACTTTCTCCTCGTTTTATTGGTCCATATACTATTGACTCCGTTATCAGTCCTTCAGCTCTCCGTCTACGCCTGCCTTCCAGCCTTCGCATTCACCCAGTGTTCCACGTCTCCCAAGTCAAACCCTTCATCTCCAGTGTTTCTGTTCCAAGTTCTTGCCTTGTCATTGTAAATAAAACTTCAAATCGTTAAACTCTGTCTCCTGAATTGCTTTCTGCATGTGGGTCAAATTTGTTAAATCCACTATGACAGGGTCAGGACCCCCCGGGGGGTCACAAAACACCAAGTGCAGGGTTGCGAGATGATTTTCAGAACCATTGTGATGTAACCCCTGAGGTGTATGGAAGGCCAAAAGGGACATAGTTAAATTAATAAATGTATCATGAAATTAATGAATAATTTATATTAAATAATTTAATTGTGCCATTTATTTAATACATAATTAAATAATTAAACATACCATTAAACTATGAAACTCTATATTTATTAAATATTTACTCCTTTACTCCCCTTTAGTCCCTTTAGTCTAATCTCAGTACAAATACAGCTGCTCTGTGACGGTTTCAGAGGTTGGTTAAGAGTATATTGGGGAGCAAACAGCATCATGAAGTCCAAGGAACACACCAGACAGGTCAAAGATAAAGTGGAGAAGTTTAAAGTAGCCTTGGGCTATAAAAAGATTTCCTAAGTTTTGAACATCTCACGGAGCACTGTTCAATCCATTATCCGGAAATGGAAACAACCGTAAACCTACCAAGACAAGGCCATCCACCTAAACTGACTGGCTGAACATGGAGAGCACTGATCAGAGATGTGGCCAAGAGGCCCATGGTGACTCTGGATGAACTGCAAAGATCCACAGCTCAGGAGGGGGGAATCTGTCCAGAGGACAACTATGAGTCGTGCACTGCACAAATGTGGTCTTTATGGAAGGGTGGCAAGAAGAAGGCCATTGATAAACCATAAGACGTCCTGCTTACAGTTTGCCAGAAGCCATGTTGGGGACACAGCAAACACGTGGAAGAAGGTGCTTTGGTCAGACAAGACCAAAATTGAACTTTTTGGCCAAAATGCAAAACGCTATGTGTGGTAAATAACTAACACTGCACATCACTCTGAACACACCATCCCCACTGTCAAATATGGTGGTGGCAGCATCATGCTCTGGGGGTGCTTCTCTTCAGCAAGGACAGGGAAGGTGGTCAGAGATGATGGGAAGATGGATGATGAGAAATACAGGGCAATCTTGGAAGAAAACCTGTTGGAGTCTGCAAAAGACTTGAAGCTGGGGCTGAGGTTCACCTTCCAGCATGACAGCGACCCTAAACATAAAGCCATAAAGAATCCACTTGATGGGGGGGTGAGGGGGGTGGGCAAGTTCAAGGGGTATGAATACTTTTACAAGCCACTGTATATTTATTGGTATCTGTATGCGGGTATTATTATATGTATTTGTAAGGGTTCTCCAATTGAGGGGTTGCCTGTCTCTGGTACTGTTATTTTGGGGCTCACAGGCTGAAATGTTTGGGAACCCCTGGTCTAAAGTAAGATAAGTACATTCTTAATTCTCTGCTAGGAAATCAATGACTATACTAATTGTGTATATTAGGTTACATACTTTTCATAATTTTTAATTTTCTAGCTCTAAAATATATATAATTTCTGTTTAAACTTTAGGGAGGCCTAGTTGGTACAGCCGTTTTTAAAAGTAATGAAATGCATGTGCTCCAACTATCCGGTCCTCAACAGCTCTTGAAATGAGCTAAATACAACCTGTGTCTAAATCAGTTGATTTATTTACTTTCATTGCTTAACATACGTCCAGCCATGTAGGTGTCTGGTCTGTGGCTCTTAATTGGCTTAAATCTGCCAGTGTACCCTGGACAACATCACAGCACAGTGTAATATGCTGATGTTGACTTATGCTTGGGTTCCCCAAGTCAACCAAATTTTCCGAAAATTACTCAAAAGAGTCCCCTCGTTATGGTCTGGCTGGTACCTTATTAAAGTGTTATTAGGTAGTTGGGAGGAAGCTGACTGCTCGAAACATCAACGCTTCCAGTTTAGTGAAACTATAAAGTCAAGTCAATCAACAACCCCATGCCGCAGACCACCAAATGTATATTATTTTCACCAGCCGCAATGGGGATAAATATGCCACTTGAGTAATGCAATAAGCACGCAAGGGGTCTGGTAAAATACCTGGTTGTATATGAACAGTTCTGTGATGGAGCTAAGTGGAACCAGCTGTCAGCGGTTTTATAGAGTAGAGGCTGGGAATACAACAGTTTCCATCTTCAAGTTTATTTTCACTCAGATTTTTCTGTTTTTTCTGGTTTGCAATTGTTAAATCAAATTGTCAGTCTTAATTTTAACCAGGGTATTTTCCTTATAACGTGCCCCATTTGGTCCTCAGATTTCTGGGGATATAGGAAATGTATTTTTCTCTTTTTCAACTATGTCATTCTTCGATTGAAATAATAGTTGGGAGCAGATTGATTTTGTTATCTTTACTCATTCGTGATTCATCAAACAGATGAAAATATTTGATCAGTAGCATAAACATGCAATCTTGCATAAGTACTTTCAAACGTTTCCATGACCAATCAGCATTTCCACATTTGGTCATGTTAAAATCACACAATTTAATGTAATTTGTTTTTATGCAGTAGACATACACAAAGTAGTGTTTAATCACTCAGTATGCAACCAACAAACAAGTACACAGATCTTGCCACATGCTGCCAAAAAACCAAACATTTAACTATTAAATGGCTAAATTAAATGCATAAAAATGTGACTTTTGGAAAACTATATTTTCAAAACTTTTCCTTGTGTTAATAACTTTGAAACAATAGTTGCATAATTTTAGCTTGTAAAAGTAATTTGCAATCTCACACAACTGTATTCTCGCCAATGAGACAAATATCTGATTAAAGTCACCGGGCGCTAAATAAAATCAGATTTTTCTGGGCCAGATCACTGACAGGGCTGACACTGCAGACTGGCGGCAGTTATTAATTTCCAGGTTGGCGCTCTTTGCCCAAAAGAGAGTGTAACTTCATCCTAATTGTGTAAAAGAGAACCATGCAAGATTCTCGGGTAGCAAAAAGCAGACCCTGAAGACATACATTAATGTTCCTTGTGTGTGTTTGCCAGGACTGACAAGACAGCTCAAGGAAGAACAACTACTTGTGGGCAATTCTGAGCGTTTGAAATTTGATGATCATCAATGCTGATCCGATGCCCCACAGCAGCATCGGCGAATGTTTTCATTAGCAGAAAGAGCTTTTCTGAAGGAACTTTATTATCCCCAGCCGCTGCTCACGCACCTCATTGTTTAGTTTAATGCCTTGGGAATTCTGGCACAACTACAGCACAAACCCTGCAGAGCATTAGAGCTTGATGACGAGGACTGTGCAGAGGTGACATCTGCCCTGGGAGGAGCCAGTAGCAAAACGATTAGTGAATGCAGAAAAAAGATTAATACGGCGTCAGAAGAAAAATCTGCAGAACTATTATTTTTCATCACTTTGAAAAAGTAAGTCATGTAACTACTTAGTTTTATATGTAGAGGATCCTTTGTACAAGTAAGGCGGCACAATAAAGTAAGTTGGCTTCATGTCATGTAGTAGCAAGTTGGTGAAAGAGATCAAAGTGTGTTTGAAAGGAAAATATATAATGGGTAAATAAACTGTAGTCTTCTAATCTTGCCCTGCACAATTTTTCCTATGAAGTCATCTTCAATCTGGGAAACAGTTAACTGTTAAGATGTCATATTTAAAACCCTTTTAATTAAATGTTTGATGGAGTACAGATTATACAGCCATTAGTACTATCTGTGCCAGCAGTAATGGCGGACACATGTCCGTGATGAAAGATGCAGATAAATGTTTGTCCCCCTTAGATTACAAGTGCTGCTGTATGATTAAATCTTTCTGGCCAGCATATTTGTTATTTGGTCTCATTGAATCACTTATATAGATTTATGCTTTGGTAATTAATGACACATCAGATAAATTTTGTACAGAACAAGGGCAAACCAAGTCAAGAAAAAGTGCACCAAGAATATAAGCGTTATGTTAAAGATGATTCATTAGACACCAAAAATCAAGTACTTATTTTGAAGCAAAAACTACATCATTCAAAGTATTCCTCTTTTCACATAGGTGGCAAGATGTACTGACATTGGATAGTTTCACAATAACTTTAATTAATTTTTTTTCATCCTTTTAGCTGTGCCGCCTTCCTGAACAAAGCCAATAATGAAGCTATTGCTGCCTGTAATGAGGTGTACTCCCTGTCTTTCTTTTACATAGAAGGCACCTCTGGCTTATTCCTTCTGTGTTTAGTTTTTTTTAACAGAGTTATCATTGGAGCTCCTCCTGCCATTAACTTTGTGAACTATTTTTGTTTTCCTCAGGTGGGAAGTACACTTGGCTCAATGCTTCTGTGTTTAACTGTGCCTCTTTTGTGGACAAAGCCACTAATTGAGCTACTGCTGCCTTAAACTTTTTTTTTTCTTTTTACGCATAGATAATACTCTGTCTTAATGCTTCACATTTTTCCAGAAGAAAAACATCTCAGATGGACTTCTTGCTATCATTAACTCTTTGCACTCTTCACTTTTCTTTAACAGAAAGGCTAGCTCAGTGATTTTGTGTTTAGCTGTGCATCTTTCCTGGAAGTAGCAATTTATTTATTTAACAGGTATAAAATAAAAATGAACTGAACTGAAACAATACATATTCCACCATACATCTTTAATAAGGTATGTACAGTAATAACTTATATATACACACAGTTACAATTTGGTTCTGTGTCAAGTTTGTGTGTTTCTACACATTGTGTTATGCCTTATGTGCTACTGAGGTAAGATATTCAGGAATGGCTTCTGTATAATATATCAGCATAAAATATGTCAGGCAAAATTTACGAGAATAAGCTCTAACAGGTAATGCTTTCACAAATGTGTACAAAACATTAAAAAGTAAACTATTTTCTACTAAAACGCTGTCCTCAAGGAGCAGAATATTTAAACTGGAGCTGTAGATCAAAGACAAAAACCATTATAATTGATGTTCATGTGCAGTAATACGCATGTACATGAGGTTGTAATGTAAGACATGGCCAGAAAAAGTGTTTGGAAAAGAAAACCTCTGTGCAGAACAGTAACGGGGGCATTATACAGGCAACATCAAGGATCAGATTAAGACCAGTCGCATTCCAAACAAAAACAAATGCGATCAAAGCATCTTTCGGCATTGCTTGGACTTTAGAGCTGCTTGCTGGGTTTTTGACACAAAACTGCTGAATAAATTAGTAGACATGATCTGCAGCTTCCCTAACAGTGGACAACTTGGCTGTTAGGTGTTACAATGAACACTAAAGTCTGGCTTGATGCTTATCAGAAGCGGAGTTTCTGGACCATGCATGCAACACCTAACCAGCTTCAGCTGCTTTTCAAAACTCACACAACTGCATATTGTTCTTGTTTAGTCTATTGGTCCCATAAGGGCAAGGGGAGCTAAAATCCTGCCTGAGCATGACTGAGCCAGCCACAAAAGCTGAATAAGAGCAGACAGTCAAAGACAAATGTAGCGCTACCTCCACCGCACGGTTGTGAACGCAGCAACCCTGGGACCAGTGAGGCGTTTTGTCTGTCCTGGCACTGCTTTGCAAGATTTTTATAGCTGATCACCAGGGCGTTAAGCAGTTAAGTGGCAATAAATGCTTAATTAGGTGCTGGAAATCACATGCACTTTGCACTCGCTCTGTAAACTACAACACTTCAGCTTATTAGGCGCATGGGGAGCCACGCGCGATATAATTAGGGATGGCGGCAATGCTGGGGCATAAGATTGGGCTATAAGTGGACTAACAGGCAGTTATGGGGGAGATGGGGGGGAGGTCACAGCCTGGGTCATTGTTGAGGAAGTAGCTGCAGTAGGAGAGCCTGTGAATGTGTGTTAGGATTGTAGGCGCTGGTTGGGGGACATGTGGTCTCAGGCAAAATGATGTGGTCATCCAGGACGCTTGAATGTTAAACTGTCTACCTAAAATGAATCCATGTGTTTTGGGGTTTTCTTTCTTTTTTTGTGAGGTGGCTGGTTGAACTTTTTCATTTGCTACATCTGCGTGTCATCAGCGCCTCCATACTTACCACACGTATTGCATTTTAATAAGTTTATAAATCCACAATTGTAGTTTTAAGTGTAAACATCATCCCAAAGTCCTTGCAAGGTCTTAAAGTTGAAAATGTCTCATTATGATGTTAGTGTTTTTTTTGTGTAAGCGAAATTTTGACAACAGACACCTTGGCGTCGACAGATACAAATACATTTCGTCGACACAAAGCGAATTTATCATGCAAAAGCTGAGCTGAGTGATGTTCCAGATTTTCCATAAGTGATTGCGTCCGAAGAAGGGAAGTCATATGTGCTGCCCTCGTAGTGTGATGACAGCACGGTCAATGAGGCAGTTATGAATGCTAACTAAGGCTGCGGCCTTTACACACACAAAATAATCTAGTTACTGCTGGATGAAGCGCACACATCAGTGGCTGAGGGACAACCAGGGGAAAAGAAAAAATAACCACTTAAATGTCACTCTTCCATTTTTAATACAGGTGCATCTCAATAAAATATATGAAATATCAAAAAGTTAATGCATTTTCTCAATTCAATTGAATAAGTAAAACTGTAAAATGTATAGATTCATTAGTGATATGTTTCAAAAGTTTGTGTTAATTCTGATGGGTATGGTTTAAAGCTAGTGAAAACCTGATTTAGTCTTTTAAATCTGATGATCTCGTACTCGTCTCGTACTTGTCGTCTTAATCATCGTCTTCCGCTTTATCCGGGACCGGATCGCGGGGGCAGCAGACTCAGCAGCGACGCCCAGACGTCCCTCTCCCCAGACACCTCCTTCAGGTCCTCCGGGGGGAGCCCAAGGCGTTCCCAGGCCAGCCGAGAGGCATAGTCCCTCCAGCGTGTCCTGGGCCGTCCCTTGGGCCTTCTCCCGGTGGGACGTGCCTGGAACACCACCCGAGGAGGGCGTCCAGGAGGCATCTGATATAGATGCCCGAGCCACCTCAACTGGCTCCTCTCGATGTGGAGGAGCAGCAGCTTTACTCCAAGCCCCTCCCGGATGGCCGAGCTCCTCACCCTATCTGTAAGGGAGTGCCCGGCAACCCTACAGAGGAAGCTCATTTCAGCCGCTTGTATCCGGGATCTCGTTCTTTCGGTCATGACCCAAAGTTCATGGCCATAGGTGAGGGTAATGTTAAGGATTAAAATCATTTAGTTTCATATATGAGTTCAGTTTGCATGTGTAACCATAAAAACTGACCTAACATGTATTATGAGCCTGAGTGGGAGAAGTCAGAGGTCACAGCAGGCTTCAGGTTGGAGAAAAGGTTAATTTCAGGTTAGGATGTTCCCAGCAGCTGTAAGCAGTAAAATGGCGGCTGTATGGGCAGTAAAGCAATAAATGTCGGCTGTTGGGCATGGTATAGATAATAAAGTACTCACATGGGGTTGGCTAATTTACTTACAGCACTGACACAGACTTCGTAATAATTCTTGGAGGGGAAGGGTCAGTCAGTAAGCTTTGAAGCAAAAGGTATAAGAGGTTTTAAAATTTATTGTAAGACAGAGCACTCGGTGATACAGCCTCGTTTTGCTGACCGAGTCTCTCCCAGAGGGCCATTTGGTTAAACTCTTTCTTTGTTTGTATCTTTCTTTTGTATTCAATATGCATTGGGAATTATTGGACTTATCATTTACCAAATTAAACTTGTGTTAATCTTAATTTCCTGCTCTTCCTCTGTTCTTTCTCACGACATCCAGACTGGGGTGTTGAGGCTGTATTATTATATCTGGTGGAATTATTTTACCTCAACAGTAGTAGACCGACCGGCAAATCGAGAGCTTCGCTTTTCGGCTCAGCTCTCTCTTCACCACAACGGACCGGCACAGTCCCCCCATTACTGTGGCAGCCGCACCAATCCGTCTGTCGATCTCCCGCTCCATTCTTCCCTCACTCGTGAACAAGAGCCCGAGATACTTGAACTCCTCTACTTGAGGCAGGAACTCCCCTCCAACCTGAAGAAGACAAGCCACCCTTTTCCGGTCGAGAACCATGGCCTTGGACTTGGAGGAGCTGATCTTCATCCCAGCCGCTTCACACTCGGCTGCGAATCGCCCCAGCGCATGCTGTAGGTCTTGGCTACAGGGGGCCAGCAGGACCACGTCATCCGCAAAAAGAAGAGACGAAATCCACTGGTCCCAGAACCAGACCCCTCCGGCCCTTGGCTGGGCCTAGAAATCCTGTCCATAAAAGTTATGAACAGGACCGGTGAAAAAGGGCAGTCCTGCCGGAGTCCAACATGCACCGGGAACAGGTCCGACTTATTGCCAGCAATGCGGACCAAACTCCTGCTTCGCTTGTACAGAGACCAGATGGCCCCTAATAAAGGGCCACCGATTCCATACTCCTGGAGCACCCCCACAGGGCACCACGAGGGACACAGTCGAATGCTTTCCCCAGGTCCACAAAACACATGTGGACCAGTTGGGCAAACTCCCATGAACCCTCGAGTACCCTGTAGAGGGTATAGAGCTGGTCCAGTGTTCCACGGCCGGGACGAAAACAACACTGCTCCTCCTGAAGCCGAGGTTCGACTATCGGCCGGACTCTCCTCTCCAATACCCTGGCGTAGGCCTTACCAGGGAGGCTGAGGAGTGTGATCCCCCTGTAGTTGGAACACAGTCTCCAGTCACCCTTCTTATGTAGGGGGAACACCACCCCAGTCTGCCAGTCCAGAGGCACTGTCCCCGACCGCCACACAATGTTGAAGAGGCGTGTCAACCATGACAGCCCTACAACATCCAGAGACT
Source organism: Crenichthys baileyi (assembly GCA_036173005.1). Lineage (NCBI taxonomy): Eukaryota > Metazoa > Chordata > Actinopteri > Cyprinodontiformes > Goodeidae > Crenichthys > Crenichthys baileyi. Next base: position 457,579 of record JAHHUM010002923.1, on the reverse strand, counting down.
TGAGGTACTCAGGGTGGATCTCATCCACCCCCGAAGCCCTGCCACCGCGGAGCTTTTTAACCACCTCGGTGACTTCAGCCTGGGTGATGAAAAAGTCTAACACCGAGTCCCCAGCCTCTGTTTCCACCAGGGAATGCGTGATGGCAGGATTGAGAAGATCCTCGAAGTACTCCTTCCACCACCCGATAATGTCCCCAGTCAAGGTCAGCAGCCTCCCACCCCCACTGTAAACAGTGTTGGCGAAGCACTGCTTCCCCCTCCTGAGGCGCCGGACAGTTTGACAGAATTGCTTTGAGAATCACCAACCGGTAGTCCTTCTCCATGAACTCACCGAACTCTTCCCAGGCCCAGGTTTTTGCCTCTGGCACAGCCCGGGCCGCGACATGCTTGGCCTCACGGTACCCGTCAGCCGCCTCAGGAGTCCCACAAGCCAACCACAGCCGATAGGTCTCCTTCTTCAGCTTGACAGGGTCCCTTACTGCCGGTGTCCACCACCGGGTTTGGGGATTGCCGCCGCGACAGGCACTGCAGACCTTACGGCCACAGCTACGGGCAGCAGCATCGACAATAGATGCGGAGAACATGGTCCACTTGTACTCTATGTCTCCAACATCCCCCGGAATCTGCTCAAAGCTCTCCCGGAGGTGGGAGTTGAAAAACGTACCTGGCCCGAGGACTCTGCCAGACGTTCCCAGCAGACCCTCACTATGCGCTTGGGCCTGCCTAGTCTGTCCGGCTTTCTTCTCTTCCAGCGGATCCAACTCACCACCAGGTGGTGATCAGTGGACAGCTCAGCCCCCCTCCTCACCCCAGTGTCGAAAACATGTGGCCAAAGGTCTGATAATCTACCTCCTGCCTAGAGTGTCCTGGTGCCAAGTACACTGATGATCATTTATTGCAAAAGAAGCAGGCTGTTCACAGACTGTAGTAGAAAGCATACTGCTGGAAAATTGAGTGACAGGAAATAGTGTGGTAGATGCAAAAGGGTGAGCAACAGTGATAATTACAGCATTGTCAGGATTAATAATTAAACTCCTTCTCCATCACAGATAATATCGGAAGTGTATTATCAGGGCTTATGTGAAAAAAAGACTAGACTGTTACTTTTTTATAAAAGTAAATTTTGCCTTTTTTTTGGATTCTGGAATAGTAGTGGAGAGGCACAGAATCCAAAATGCATTAGGTACTGTGTGAAATTTGCACAGTCAGTGATGATTTGGGATGTCATGCCATCTGCTTGTGCTTGTGTCTACTGTGTTTGCTCAAGTCCAAAGTCAGCACAGCTGTCTTCAAGGATCTTTTTTTACTTACGTATTTAGCACCTTTAATGTCAAAAAAACACTTTATAATACTATTTTAGAGCTGTTTTTGTTTTCCTTTGCTGACGATTCTTACAAAGATGCTAATTTCATTTCTCAGAAGGAACCTGCCCACACTGCTTCAATGACTATTGTATCACTGCACTTCACTGAACAGCTAACTGGCCTGGCCTACATTCCACGATGAATCTATGGAGAAATGTCAAGAGAAAGATAAGCGACACCAGACCCAACAATTCACTAAAGCTGAAACTGCTATAAAAGCTGGGTTGGCTTCATTAACACCTCAGCAAAGTCACAGACTAATCACCTCCATGTTCTGCCACACTGAAGCAGTAATTCATGCAAAAGGAGCCCCAACCAAGTACTGAGTGCATATACTATACAGTTCTTAGATAATCTTATCAGCAGGCAGACATTTCTGCATTAAAAAACCCTCGAATTGAATGCTTAAAAAATATCACTTTGTGTGTAATGAATCTACATCGTATACAAGTTTAATTTTTCTCAATTGAATTACTTAAAATAGCCTTTTTGATTATATACTAATTTAGGGAGATGCACCTGTATGTAGGATGTATTTAATTCTTTAACATTTGAAAACAGAATGTCAATTGCGTCCAGCGCAAAGGCTTTCAAGCTATTTGAGCATCATAAAATTCAACATTTTGGGGAACAAAACATGCTAGTTAAAAAAAACAGAAAGCAAATTCAAATAATATATTCTTGCTGAGCAGAACCAAACTGAAATCAGAGACTTAACTACTTTTCTGTACTTATAAACAGATATAGATCTATTTTTATCTCTCTCATACTTTGCAGCAAAAACATAAAAAAGTCATTTGTTTTGTGTTATTTGGACTTTTAGCTTCTTGAAAGATAAAGGAATGTGGACAAGACGCCCACTGGCATTCTTCATGTGATGGGGTAGTATGTACACATGTATGCAATGTCCTCTTTGTCAGAACAAACTCTGTCCTCACATTTATGTGTACTTAAAGACCTCCATGTCTCAAGTCTTCGCTCCACCAAATATTCAGACACTGGCACAGCGCTGGGAGGGAGACGTGCACTGGGAAGGACACACCAACTGGCTGTGAAAGCTGTTGATACTCTGTCGTCCAACCACTGCCACCACGTCGCTGGTTCCCAGCACATCCACACAGAGCGACTCCACAGCGTCCAGCCTCTCAATCTGCACCAGCCGAGTGAGGAGGTCGGGGATGCTGTAGCCAGCTGTGCTCACTCTTTCAAAAAGCTGTAGGCCGTCACTCATGCCACCAATCTCATCACGCTTCAGGCCGAAACTCTCTGCCAGGTGCCTCCATGTCTTCACCACAGCTGCCTCGCTGCTGTAGGAGGAGCTCAGCATGCGGCTGGCTTTCTCCAGGCAGTCGAAAGGGAGCTCTGTAGGGCTCAGGCCTGCGTAGGGAACAGGGTTTTAAAATGTGAGTGTTATGTAACTAAATTTAAAAAAAAAATTTAATTTGGGGAATATTAAATTACCACATTATGCAGTGCCTTTCAAAAGAATACCTACCCCTTAAACCTTTTCCCTCTTTGTCACTTTAAAACCACTTCTGTGTATTTTACTGTTATTTTAAGTTATAGGTCAACTCAACATAGTGCACAATCCTGAAGCAAAAATAAAATTAGATTTCTAAACATATTTTTATTTTACGTTTACAAATCTTAAAACAGCTGCATGCATTTGTATTCAGTCCTTTACTCTGTCAGTCTGTGAAAGCCTCACAGGTTTGTTAGAGAACATTAGTGAAAAAACAGCATCATGTAGACCAAGAAACACACCAGACAGGTCAAACATAAAATTATGGAAAATTTGAAGTAGGAATAGGATATAAAACAATATGTCAAGCATAAGAGCACTGTTCAGTCCTTCATCTGACAATGGATTAGAGTATGGCACAACTGCAAAACTAAGACAAGCCTGTTTTCCATTGTCCGTAAAACCCCAAGCTTTGGAGAGCCCAGGTCGCGTTTCTATACAAACCCAGGTAGTTTCACTCTCCCGGGGCTTTACTTTCATGGGTTAATGGTCCTGGTCTAGAGTACGTCTTTTCAGCTTTTCCGGGATTTGTTAAAGGGGCGGAGCTGTGTGCAGCGAGGCTTGGCACCAGCAGCTTCAATAATGGTAGAGGTTACTTTACAAATTAATCGTTTCTATACCATTAATTTGTCACAAAAAGTAGTTTTAAGATGTTTTTAAGCAAAAAAGCCTACCTCAAAACTTGATCTGTGCAGTTAGTTCATCAAGAATGAGTCTACTCTTAAAGCTTGATCTGGCTGCTATTAGCTAAGCTAAGCTAACCTGGCGGTTGGACTAGGACTTCCGTACTGATCTTGGCCTGGCACTCTGGAATTTCCCGCTACCTTTTATCTGTTTGTGCCGCTAAAAGTGAATATAAAGTGTTTAGTGGGTATGTGGTGGATAACCGCAAGTACCAGAAAACCAGAGTATTTTTCGCTGGAAATGTGTGACATTTCAAGTGTTTGTTGGCATTAATTATTAATTAGTTTACCACAGTTCTGTAGGACAAATATTTCAATGCAGTACTGATGAACAGAGCACTTTAAATTTTCCTTGTACATAAAACAATGGACATTTCCCTAAGACATAGTTTTCACGTAAACCTTAAGGCTGCTCAATATCTATTGTTTATCAGTTGACATAAAAAAAAAATTTATCAACTTTTAAACGGAGTAAAGGAGTAACGGCATCTGCAGAATGAAGGTGTATTGCAGTTTTTTTCACAACCTCCCCATACGTCATTAGGCTGATTTAAAAAACTAGCCAGTGGCAATAGAAAAATAAAGTACGAGATTCCCTAGGATTTCTATTACCCGGGTAAAACAAATCCTGGGGCTTTAAATCCTGGGGCTTTCGGTGGAAAAGGGGCTATATAGTATATGGCCGTCCACCTAAACTGACACGACAGTCAAGCAACAACCAAGAGGCCCATGATAACTCTGGAAAAGCTGCTGAAATACACTGCTCAGGTATGAGAATCTGTTGACAGCACAACTATTTACTATAAACTCCAAACAATGTCTAGGAAGAAAGCCATGGTTGAAACTAAGCAATTAGAAGTCTATTTGCAGTTTGCTACAAACCATGTAGGGGACATAGCAAACATGCCAGATAAGACCAAATTGTTTTTTTTTTTTTGAAAAATGCAATTGTTGGCAGAAAACGAACGCTGCATGTCAACCTCAACCAGCGATGTGCATGCTGGTGGTAGCATCATGCTGTGGGGATTTTTTCTTTAGCAGGGACAAGGAAGTCACAATGGAACATAATCAAAGCATATTGTGTTGAATTGCTAAGTCAAGTTCTGTAGGCAAGACTGGCAAATTGCAGTACATAAACACTTTCTAAAAGTGGCAAAAATCTCTTAGATTTGTAAAGTTTTTACATACACCTCAAAAGACTTTTTTGGCACCTTTTTGGCAATCAGATAGTAAATGGGCAGTAAGAGAAGAGGAGAAAGACATGCACCCAGAGTCCCATTGTTGGGAATTTAACCCTTGACAGCTAATTGCCCCTGTATATGGGCCACCCACTCTACACCATGCACTGTCCTACCAAAAGAGTTTAAAAGACAGCTACAGTTGCAACGAAAGTTGTTTCTATAGAGTGTGATTAGGAGAGGAGGTGCCCAAATGCGCATCACATCAGTGATTTCATTTATACACTACTTTGTGTTAGTCCATCACATAAAATCTCAATAAATTACATTGAAGTTTGTGGTTGTAACTTGACAACAAATCCAATGGGTATAAATTATTTTTCTAAAGCAATGCAAGTCTTAATTACAAGGTTTGGTAGATACTGTAGCTATCCTCATTTGACTGACTTACCCTCAGTCACAGTGCAGGCTCTAGCATACAGCTCCAGTATATTTTTCCTTCGACTCTGTAGCATCTGTGTGGTATTCAAGAAAAAAAAACATCTTTATGAGATTACAAAAGGATCCTGAGTTGTAAATCTGTTCATAATCATATTCTAACTTCAGTACAGTCTCTAAAGAGCTCTGTCTTCCTACCCCTGGGGTTTTATTGTTGTTTATCCCGTTCATGCTGCTGATGTGGTTGCTAGAGGCGATGTGGTTGACACTGTTGATGTGGTTGGGACTCTGGATGTTAATGGCATGGCTCGCTGCAACCACGGGGGCACCGTTGGATGTGCGGCTGCGGTCCAGGAGTCCCAGAGAGAGCAGAGAGAGGTTGGGTTTGTTGCTCAGGTCCACGAGGCACAAGTTGGGGTTGGGGGACGTGTTCTCGATCGATCCCTGCTTGTCTGATGATGGCTCCTCGTCGCTATCGATGCTGCGACTCAACAACTGCTCATTCTCGGATGATGCATCGTTTTCACTGCATATACAAACAAAATAACATATGCACATGATCTTTTATTTATCTTTTGTATTAGTATTGGATGAAATTTGTGTAACATAAATCTCAGTTAAACAGATCATAATTTCTTAAATTAAATTATATAATTGAGCAGGTAAATTACCTTTTATTATAATTACTACGTTTGTCATAATAGCTTTAGTATCAATGCACCAAGAGATCTTCTTTAAACCAGATTTAAGCTATTTAAAACTTTAATGGCCCTGATTTGTGACAGGCTGGACAGAAACTAAACATAACTTTTTTGGACCATTAAACACACCAATCCTACCTGCTTAGGGGTTGCGCTGATCACAACACTCTTTAGTTTGGCCATAGTAGCAGAGGCAAGAAGATTCGCGTTGCTCAGGTGTTTGAAAATGAAGTCAGAGCAAACACTTAAGTTTAGCTTAAAGGCTAACTTTTTTCTCTGGAGGCATGTCAGCTGCTCATTCAGGCTGTTAATTTTAATAAAACAGTGAGACTGCTATTTATTTTGAATGAATCTTGTAAAAAAAAGTTATGAATCTTGTGAAATAGCTGATTTTTACATTTTGAGACAAAAAATGTGTAAAAAGGAAAGAAAACATTTAGTAAACCATAATCTGTCTTACATGGCTTATCTGTTGCTGTGCTAAACTTTTTCACATCTTATTTGATAGACCAGAACCACGTTGTGTCAAGTGGTCATAAGAAATCACAGCAAACAATGATCACATGTGGCGTATCTTAAGGCTCTATTCTTGGGCTGCTTTTATTTAACATCTAAATGATCCTACTAGCTCGGATTATGGGGTAGGACAACATCTCCGACAATATCCATGCTGATGACATGCAACTTTATATTTGTGTGTCAACATAAATCACAGTCCGCTACAGTCACTGAGTCAGTGTTACCAAAGCATCCATGAGTGGAAGGGTCGAAATGTTCAGTTTTCAATTTATGCAAAAAGTAGAAAAGTTATTTGTAGTTATTAATAGCTCTGACAACAAAATAGGAATCAATATTGGCAAATCTGAACTTTGCAAAATTGGAAATCGGTCACAAATTTGTTGCTTCTATGACCTATACAACACACCACCTGATATTCTCAGGATAAATGCGGGGTTGCTGTTTTGTTTCCATGCCTGCTCATGTTTTTTTAAGCATTTCCTGAAACAACCTGGCCTTTTACAACACACTCCCATATATTATAATTTTATCAACGATCCTCTCTCTCTTTCCGTCTACTCTGGATTTCCTTGCAAAAGCACCTTGTTGACTGAGATGCACACTGAATGCTATTGTTTCCATCTCCTGTGCTCTTTCTTCCCAAACACACACCTACACACAAGATGCCATTGTTTCCCAGATATCTAACACCCTCTCTGGCAACTAATGTGGTGAGTTAGCACATCCTCTGGCACGCTGTTTTGACTGCTGTTGATGCAAACGTGTGTGAGTGTGTTTCAATGCGCATGGATGTATATGTGTTTGGATAATCTGTTCCTTAATTTACTGCCCTTGCATTCATTTTAAAAGACAGCAAATTAAAGCACACATACTAAAAGCATTTGCATAGTGAAACAGATTGGTATGCGGACGGGAAAGGTTTTCACGTTTTCATACTTCTCTCTGTGCACTTACCAGTGTCTATAAAGCAGCATTGTCCTCACATGAGGGTTGATGGGTATGCAGAGAGGAAGGTTGGAAAACCATCACTCTTTTGTTGTCTGTGAGGACATGCTTTCACCTGATGGTGGTTTTATTTGAAGCTTGGAATAAATACCCCTATGTACAGTACCTCAGCAACTACCCCTTTCTCACCTTTTTAGACGTCAGGGCTTAAATGTGCTGCCCTAGCTCATAGCCTGCACCAAAGCCACATAATGGGCTGTCTGCTTTATTACTTAATTATAAAGAAGTCAACTGATATTGTTTTTCTACACACCTAATGTATGTTCTTGCAGACAAAAGAAGAAATGCCCAGTGGGCAACAGCACAAATACTGCAAAGGCTTGTTTTGTTGCACTTTAATTATGGGTATACTGGGATGAATTATGTTGTGCTGAGTCTTTGTACCCAGATTTATTTATGAATTTAGCATGTACAAGATCAGTTAACAGTGGATGTACACATTCAGATGTTTTGTTATATTGTTAAAAGTCCATGAATTAATTTAACTTGCATTTGAAAAGGAAGTACATGGATTTATTTTTTGTTGTTGTTCATCAGAATTTCACAAACAATCATGTTTAGTCTTTTTTTAAACTACATTATTTATGTCTGAAAATAGCTAAAAAGGTATTGTCCTTCTGTTTACCAGAGCTGACACATTGCCACAAAATACAGCAGAAAGGGACAGAGTATTGGGCAAAAGAATTACAATTTGGCTTCCCTACCTGGAGCACTATAGTACGTAAACGTTTTTACTCATAAGGTTTGTACCAAGTCATATGGGAAGTCTTTTCAGAAAGAACGTGAAATGTTATGTTTCTTTCTCACTCAGAGAGAAAAAAGCAATTATTTCAAAAAGGTATTTAAAAAGACATATGACAGACTGAAAATGCATTTAGCAAGACAGACCTTCATTTTATGGAGACACGTCCTGTGGTTTGATGAAACTAAAATTGAAGTGTTTGGAAATAGGGGCATTCTTTTCCATATAAAGGAAAAAATGGGAAGCTCACATGCCTGAGAGCACCATTCTAACTGTGAAGTACCAGGTCAGCATCTTGTTGTGTATGTGTTTTGCTGCAAGAAAGACTGGTGCACTTCACATTCATGAGGCATGATGAGGGAAAAAGTATGTGGAAATATTGTAGCATCACAAGACATCAGTCAAGAAGTTAAAGCCTGGGCATAAGTGGGCTTCCAAACGAAAAACTATCCTTAACATACCACCATTACAATATGGCTTAAAAACAAGAAGGTCAGTGATTTGGAGGGGCCATCACAAACACCGGATCTCAGTTCTATAAAACATTGTGTGAAGAGCTAAAAAGGGTGGTGCGTGACCAATGCTGCCTAAAAACCTCCCTTGTTCACACCAGTTCTGTCATGAGGAATGGGTCAGAATTCAAGCAAACTATTGTGAGAAACTTGTGAAAGGAGACTCAAAGCATTTGACCCAAGCCATATAAATTGTCTTCATTTTGTAGATTTTAGCTTCTCGATTCAAACGACCACTGGGAAATAATCTCTGTAAGGTAGCTCATCAGACATTTCTCTCACCTTTTTACCGTCTTCTGAGGAGCCGCTTTCAATTTGTCAAACTCATCTTTCTCTGAGAAGATCACCACTTTGTCTGTGAGAACAAATAATAATTGTGAGTTCAAAATAATAAAAAGATCAAAAGATGACATTACCGTGAATGAAACACACCCATTATATTCCATTTTAACTAAACATTAGAAGTTAAAACATGAAACAGAACAGATTCCTCAGGCTAAACCTTTTTTGCACTAAATAACATCAGATGAATAGATGTATAAAATGATTACGGCGAGTATGATGATAAATTACACTGACATCATGGCTACTGATAGGGACAGACAGCCTAATGAGTGAATATCCAGAAGGGAACAAAGAGAGTGTGTGTGCGTTTGCTTGAGCTGAAGCGCCTGTTTCTTTCATCTCACAGCCTGATTATGTCAGTGTCTACATGAATGACAGGTAGCTCCGGTAGAGCTCCCAGCAATGGCCTGTCCTCGCACATACACACACCAGTCATCCAAAGTGCATTCACACACACATACAAACACAAAGCCATTTAGGAAAATACAGTGCTACCTAACAATGTAAACGTTTAGCCCTTATAAAGCTAACCACACCAATGTGCACTTTAGCTCTTCCTCTTTTTAATTATATTAGGTTTGTATCTACAGTAATTAGCGTGTGTGTGTGTGTGTGTTTTGCTTCACACCACATGTAAGTGGTTAGTCAGTCAGTCTAGAAGTGAAATTGAACAGAGCATCATTGTGAGGAGAAATGGAGCCTAAAGCAACATATGGCTTTAGCTTTGGAAACTTCACATTCCATCACGATACACTCATCATTCTGCATGTCTGTCATCCTACAGCACACACACACATGCACAAGAAAAGTGCAATCCCACACACAGGCATCTGCAAACATTGTGAGAGAAATTACCAATAAATATGCTATAAAAGGGTAATTTGGTTGCTATTTAATTTTAGTCATTAAAATTATTTAAATATTCATCAAACATCTTAGTAAATGTAATCTTCAGTAATGCTTATTTTTGGAGCCAAATCCTACATGAATATTTTGTTGGAAATTTACATAAGATGTCTTTTCAGTTAGCCCATTTTTATGTGGTTTTTATTCTCAATGAATATATTATACCGCCATGTTTATTTCTTGCTGTGATTTTGTAGTCCAAACTCAAGTATCCCTAAGCCGAAAGAGGACAAGTTCGGGTGTATTGATCCACATAATTCATTACACCGTCCCCCAGCCTTAGAACCTCTTCGAAGGGTCTTGTTGAATTTTATTTTTCATGGAAAACTACCCACATTCCTATTTCCCCCACTTCAAGGAGCAATACCTTCAGCAACATCCACCAGTATCAGGAAGTGTTTGCTGAAAGACTTTATCTGATTAAGGGGTCAGTTCCTTCTGTCTATAGAAACGACGGACACAGCAAAGTGGTAAGCTGCAAATAACGCTAAATTAACAACCAACTTTATTTTAGACATGAATTTATTGTGTGTTGATATGATGTCCTGGCCATTGTTTTGATAGCAGTAGCATTGTGCCTTCTGCTTATGTTAGCGCTATGTGCTGCTTTTTTAGCTCCTTGAGGACAGAACCGTACTGCATGTTTTGAATAGTATTATTACATAAACAGTTTTGCACTGTTTTTGCTGTTTTTGTCTTTCTGCTGCGCTAGATAATTGTTATCAACTACAGCAATGGTCAAAATGTAGCGTTCTTTGACCTGTAGGGGGGCGGGGTGTGAAGGGTCTCAACAGCATTTAAAGAGACAGCACCAAAACGAGTTGCTCTCAGACACGCCTCAGAACAGGTAAAAGAGGAACCTGTGGAGCTACAATAATAAGGAATTCAGACCAAAGTATTGCACTTCCACTTTATATAGACCACAACTGAATCATTTAAGTGTAAAAAAGGAAGGATTTAAAAGCAAGATATGCCCCCTTTAAAGACATATCTTGACTGTTGTTGTCAGGACAAAGGTTTATATCAAATGTTTTTGGAAAAGATTCAAAACACGTATTACATTTAAGCAACATTTTATGTCTTAACTAGTTTACCAACAGCACGAATGCTAAACATAAATTAGTCTTATTTGTTTTTCTTTTTAACACTGATACATTGATATTGATGCATACGATATTAAACGGCTTGTCTTCAAGCTGAAGTCTAAATTGCAACGCCAACATCACTAGAATCCTGAATATTTTTTTCTATTCTGATGACTAATTATCACATGGGGTACAAGTACGAGTACAAGTAAGAGATAAAACATTTGTCTTAAGGGCAAAACATAGTGGTTGCGTCAGAGCCGATCCAAGACTGCGTGGGGCCCTAAGAGGAATGTGATTTGGTTTACTATCCATGCTTGATGCTTAGCTGGTTTTTATTTAACACCCCTACTTACATGATTTACTGTTAAACCAGAAATTGGACTGAGTTTTGCTGCATCCTCAAATAAGTTAGCAATAAATAAATTTCAGAGCCAAGCTTTTTTTTTCATTCTTCTCATTTAGTGTAGCACTCAGGTTCAGTGTTTGAAAAAAAAATGATAAAAAGGTGACAATATACTTCACATAAATGCCATATAAATTTAAATGTAATATAATGTTGTATTATTTCAAATTGGACAAAATTATTTTATTTTAATTTATTAGAATTTGTAATTCTTTTAAAGTTAAAATTAATAGAATATTTGCATTTAGTTATGCATTTAACTTTTCAGACCTTAAATTTAATACAATTTTAAATTATTTTTTTACTTGAATATTAAATTCTTTTACATGTGCTATTCAAAACCGAACGTAAAGGTAGGATAAACTTGGATAAATGCAGCTTAATATAGCTGTGAGATGTCAGGCGCTCATTATAGCCCCCTACTGGCCTGGTAGCTCTAGGCATCAACTTAGTTTGTTAATGCCATAGGCCCGTTTTAGGCTATGTGTGACATGTTAAAAAATGTAAAAAAATGTAATTTCTGTTACAGCAGCCCACACTGTCTGGCCACCACCTGTTGCTTTACGGTGCACCACCCAATGCAGTGTTCTATTTTCAAACTACCCATGGCTGAAGTCCACTCACCAGTCTCATTCCAGCACACCTTTAAGGATCCTATGTGTGTTAATGGGGAGAATTTAAGCATGTCCAATGACCCACCTCCCTGCAGCAAACACGCCATGTTCCCTTTAACATGTTGTATAATATATGAAAATAATAGTCTTTAACTATAAACACAAAACAGACCATTAAAGGTTAAATTTTAATAACTTAATCTCCAGCAAAACACCCTCCAAGAGTGAACAAGGCCAAACGAATTCATGTTCACATTAAAACCAAGGAGAGATGACAAATCCAACAAAATATTCTCAGTCCAATCAGTGAAAGGTATTTTTAGAAAAACCAGATCAAAGCCCCTAACTGGGTTTTGAGAAATCAGGATTAGATTTTGTACGATGCAGTAATGAGTTCAAAATTGACCATGTGGGCAGAAATGTGGAAAAGGTTGAACTCATGAACACTTGTATGTAATAAGATTACACTTTCTTCATGTCAGCATGGCAAACGGTAATCAAAGCCAGGATGAGGTTTATAACCACAATACAAGTTTTCATGTAGACAAACTTTTTTTGTTTTACAACTGAATATCTCCGATCATGACAAAGGAAGAACAGTCTGCCATTCATTCATGGGGATGATTGTGTAGCCTGTCTCACCAGGGACATCTTTCTTGTCTTCCTGTTTGATGGTCTGAGCTTCCACAGCTTTCACAACGTGGCCAGAACAACATGCTGCACACACACAGACAGAGACGGAGAGGGAGAGGGAGAGAATGCCATAAAACAAAATAAGACTTTAACGCGAAACTGCGCAAATCTGTTTTTGCGCTAAACTCACCATGGCCCCCTGGCTTGGCCCTTAGAATATAAAACATGATGATGAGAACAATGGCGATGGCCATGATGAAAATGGTTGACATGGCGATAATAAGTGCTGTGGCTAGGTGACCCTGTCCAGGTGATTCTAAAGAAGGCAGGCAATGATACAAAAGAAGTATAAATAGATATACAGGAGTAAAAAAATAAAAACAAAACAAATGAATGATCAGAAAACAAACAAATGGAGACACATTTTGTCGAAGTGAACTTGTTCCTACCTTTATTTCGATGAGGGAAAACTGTAGTGCTCCCAGGGTCAATCGGTGGTTTTACCTTGGGTTTGCTGATTTGCATGCCTGTAAAACACATGTGCACAGATTCATGTTGTATTTCCCGGTAATTAACTGTGTAATGGTAATTGGGGTGGTCCCAATTTATAGGAAAGGGGACCGGAGACTATTTCCATCTATCTAGGAATAATACTTCACTGCATCTCCAAGAAAGTATGCACCATACTGATCGTCAAACCTCAGATTCAGAAGAGGCAGTGTTGATTTTATCCTGGCTGTGGACCAGGTCTTAGGAGTTTGGTTTTCCCATGTAGATGTGTTTTGTTAACCTGAAGAAGACGAGCCCATGAAGCTTTTTGTGGGCCTGCTGCGGGGGTATGTGGTACCTGGATTGATTTTAAACTGCTATTCTCGGCACAAAGTGGAACTTGTAACCCAGTGCAGACTGGACTCTGCCAGGGCTGCCCTATTCAGGGACATGATCTCAAGGCGTAGTCATGAGTAGGAGGGTATCAGGTTTGGAATTGTCAAGGCTCATCTCATCTTTACTATTTGCGGATGGTGTGGTTCTGTAAGAGGATGTGGTTTTCCTTTAAGTATGCAGTCATGGTTCTGAAACGGAAAATACCTTATTGCTCCCTCCTAGTTCAGGGTCAGTTTCTGCCCCAAACAGAGGAGCTCAAGTCATTGGTGTCTTCCTCATGAGAGACTGTAAATAGACAACATTTGGTAAATGGGCTGAACTTAAATAGCCTCCACTCACAACACTCACACATTACTACACCAATATCCATATTGGTGAGCAATTCGGGATAAGTTGCCTGGACCCTGGGCACATCAACATGTTGTGTAAAGGCCTTCCAATTACCAGGTGAATACTCCTCTGACTGAGCCACTATAATGGTAAGGAGATAGGCGGATTGGGACCTCATCTGTAGTAATGCTGATCATGTTCCAGTTTAGCAACTTGTGGTGGGGAAAGAGCAGAGCCAATGAGCAAAGCTCCTGATTCACCAGTAATTTATGTTTCGACCCTTACCTACAATCATGAGATATGGATGATGACTGAAGGAACAAGATACCTGCTACCCTCGCAACCCAATATTGAATAAGATAAAGACAATTAATAGATAGATAAACAGATGGATTTGCTTGACAGGAATTTAGTATAAGATTAACGACACAAATTTATCCAAACTTCAGTTTCTTTTTTAAGGAATGCTGCCTTTCCTTACATCTGGTTTCTGCCTGCTGTTTCAGTCAAGTTGTGGGCCCTATTGGTACAATCTGAAAGCTCATTAAGTTTTAGAGAGAAAGGGTATATTTATGGCTAAATGTTACACTTCAAAAAAACACCTAATTGTAACACTTATAAAGTAAAACTGTGTAGTTAGAGTTGCATAGTAGGAATGTGTCACCTCTGTAGATTCCTTCTCTGCTGCCAATTACTGAATACAGGCAGATTTGTAAAATATAACTACAGAGAATGTTATGTGCCTCATGCAAAGGTATTAACTTTAAAGGGACCTTCTTGACATTAGAATTATCTCAAGACATTTGTGGCACTAAGGTTTATGCAAGCCTTAGACTTCTCTTCTTCGGACACGCCTTCCATTTTTAAATTGTCATATTTATATGTATGGTATAGAGGAGGATCCGTCTTTGTCCTCAACCCCCCTCTATGTACAATCACTTCAGGAAATTGTGTGTCATTTTACTGACAATCAGACAAATTCCCTCGAGGGAGAGATGCCTTCATGGCTAGATTAGCAATCACGAAGATTGCGAACTGCGAGAAGGATGTGGGAAGGGGGCCTCAGGCCTCTTGGTGGCCAGAAATCATGGGTCAGAGCACACCCACCTTCAAGTTCTGCCTTCACTGTGCAGCTGTGTTTATGAACATTTGCAAATGCATTCAGACACATTATGCAATGTTTCAATACTAACAGCTGGCATTTATGAATCCAGTTTGCAATGATATTAACAAACCCTGCTTGTGATGTTGTATATAAACTGCAGTTAGAAATGGAAATGGAATTTACAAACACTGATCTCATTTGGTACACTTTGTAAATCATACATAAAGGGAGTTTAGATGAATGATTATCTTGTTGGCTTTACTTTGGTTCTTTATCATTTAGTTTCCTGAGATGATTACACTGCATACTGTAGCAGAATGCTTCTATTTTTATATAATTTTGCAATATCAAGGTAAGACTAAGAAACCCATATCTTCAAAGTGGTAGTTTGTTTTAGATATTACATACCTGTACTTGTGTTTGTATGGTGTATTTAAAAACATTCAAAAGTTGCAATAGTTTATTTGGATAAGTTGCAATTTTAACAATGAACCACTCTTACAATCTAATTTCTATGCCAATTGATATAGTTAGCAGGCCTTTATTTATACTACTATAAACTCAACATTTTCAGAATCCTGTAGGCTGTCCTTATATGCAGCATTTAAAACCGTATCTATAAAAGCTATAAAGTATTATAACTTGGGATAAATACACCTTTCTTTGAACAGTTTTGTTGTGTCCATCCTAAAAAAGATTAAATAGTACTATTTATAAAAAATAATGTTATTTATATGATTCAATCTTTTTGGAGAACCTTAATTTTTCAGAAATGTACAAATCAAGTGGCCAGAGGTCAGAACTAACTCAAATAAAAGTCATTTGGAGATTTCCTCAATTGACTAATCAGTAATAACAGGTCAGAAACTAAAAAATCATATGTTTTTCCCTATTTATTAAAGGCATCGAAAATAAGAACCCTAATATTTTTGGTCAATAATTGCATCAAACAACAGCATTTATCTCTACCCACTTTTTTGTCTTTAATAAAAATGTGATTAAGGTAAGGGATTAATGTTTTGATGTATAAATTGGATCATATAGTAATTTCAACATCATCTATTCGGCTCAAAACTACTACCTTTATCAAGGGGCATACAATATGGAATCGGCAGGTCAGACTACAGAGAAGAGCAGAAATCGTAATCGGCCAGGAAAAAACTAATTGGTACAGCTCTATTTTATTTTACTTAATTTACTTAAGTGGTTTATATTTAGCAACTGTTACAACATAATTTCTCTTTATATCTAAAAAAAAATTCTGATTCTGTTTTTTTGCTGACATTTTACTAACTGGCATGTTTTCTTGTGTTTCCCATTTGGAGTGCCTGAAAGAAATTGGATTCTGTTTATGTAATATTTATACTCCAGAAAAACAGGAAGGTACAGATAACTAGCAATAATGTCAGTTTATAAGGGTCAAATACAAAAACAAATAATAAATGAATTTAGTTAAAATCAATGGATTTTCCATGCAGGAAAAATAACACTGAAAATAAAACTGAATTTTTCTAAAACTATTATTGTGACATTTTGCAAAAGAAGAACAACAATGACTTCATCTTAAACATTTTTACTCATCTTTTCCTGGGGTTTTAATAATTGCACGCGGCACCCTTTAAGTACCAGTCAGGATTTCATATGGATTTTACAAACACTAACTGAAGTTGGGAGTTGTTTACAAATGATAATCAGCGAGTTTGATCACAAATTAAACTCGGACATGTTGACCACCGCAACAGATACTTTGACAACCACAACAAGGACAAAGTGGGTAAAGAAAGGATGGATGAAAACTGAGATAACAAGCCTCAACCTTATTTTTGAATCCATACTCTTATAAAACATGGTAATACTAATATGAGCAGTGTTTGGTTCTAGAAAAGTGCAAATTTTTCATTTTCTCTTGAGCAAATTTTGGTTTCAACATTATGCTCTGGCTCATAATCCCTTCCTAAAACTGATTTAGGTGCAAAGGGGTTATTGGTTTTACAGACACAGGCTGCAGATTTGACAGCAACATTAATAAGTAAGACATTTAACCCACAACGTTTTAATCCCAAGTTCACATGCCAGAATTCCCCTATTATGGTATGTTAGTTTTGGCATTGCATTTTTTCCTAAATACCACTGCCTGACATAATTTCACAACCAATAACATTTCACAGAAGCAAATTATTGGCACCGACGGCAGTTAAAGTTGATTTTTCATAATGATACAGTCTCCCATTGCAGCACACTAACTTTTTTTATTGGGCAGTGTGGATAAACTGCAGACCTCACTGCTCCATCTGTCAATATATTGCTCCCAGTCCTCCCTTTTTGTTTGCCCTTCTAGAGTTTTCATCAGCTCTCCTTCCTCTTTTGTAATGGAGCTGTAAGCTCCCACCAGCTCATAAATCACGTATTTTAATCAGTCTTTCATTTCACCAATGTGATATACTGCTGGCCTCTTTGGCATGTGCCGCTTCCTGTGGTCTCAGGGCCTCATGTCACCACATACGCACATACAAACGCATGCACCAGCACCCTGTGGCTGGAGGAATCAACTCGGGATATGTGTCTACACTGCTCTGAATGAGGACATGAGTCTGAATTGAAATTCTGCATCTTGTGGCTTTACCTCTTAACCGTGTTCTCTCAGGCTGAAAACACACTGCAAAATGCCAACTCTGCCAGGCAATCCAGGTATGCCAAGCTAAATAACCTGAAAGAAACTAGGACTGAAGTGTAGAGCTAAAAACACTAAAAGACAAAATATAATATGGAACCAGAAAACCTAAAAATCTTGAAAATATGAAACTTAAATAGATCACAATCTTTAAAGCTAGTTGGTCACTTCTTTAAATTATGTTGTGGTGTATAAAAGAACACCATCTTGTAGACTCTCTTAAAATAATAATTTTTAACATGAATATGTTGAATGAATGTGAAAATGGCAGCTTAGTGGTGACAAAGAAAAAGGATGTAGTAAGTACTTTTCCTACAAAGACCACCTACTCAGGAAACATGGCTAAGCCCTGTTGAAAAATAAAACGGGTGAGGAGGCTGAATTTCTGCACACCGACTAAAGACAGTCTCTCTATAGGAAACACGTGTTCCCCTGGGATTATTTAACAGTTGAAATCTTGGATTTAAAAGAAGAAACTACCCAAAGCTGAGGGATAAGGACACGACACAGTTTATGCCATGGCTAGAACTAATCAGTGGATCAGAGATTGATCAATAAGACAAGCACGTATGTTGTTTGTGAGCATAAAGTTTATCAGGTTTTGAAATGCTTTGAATTACCATGGTTTTTACTGTATGTTCAGCCAAACTGATAAGCTTTAGCAGCTTATTTTTTACATGTGCAGCATTACTTTGAAGTGACTTTATGGGGTCAAACCACATGTTATTGTGGGGAAAGTAATTGCAGATGATCGATCGAGTTTGAGTTGTGCAACAGACGATGTGGATAATGTAACGTTTTGACAGCTACATCAAAGTATTGCAGCTTTATCCTTACAAGTACAACACAATCAATACACAACCCCCCTATTATGAAGTATTCTGGTGACAAAAGTGTCTGAAGAAACAGAAGGGCTGATTAACATTAACGGTGCTGGTATGAAATGCTAGTATTTTAGCATTTCAAATTACAGTTTTTGTCACATACAGTCATTCACCACTGGTGACTTCCAGGTAGACTGGGATTGTGTTATATCCCCACCCATAGGGTGCCGGTTTTTTGGGCCCCCAAGTTAATGCTCTCAGATAACATTTCTTCTACCTACCACTGGATAAATAAACATTGATGTTATGACTCAAACCTGGGCTTTAGACTTTGCTATTAATACATTTGTCTTGGGTGGACATTGTGTTATACATTGAGGCCCGAAATTAGCATTCAAAACATAGTCATCACTCTGGTACTTTTGGCTGCATTCTTGACTGCTTTGTGCTCACACTTCTTCTTTTAAACTTTTATTACATATTTCTTGACTTCAGGCATGCAAATGTTTAACCACTGTGAGCTACAAGCACAAACACCATTCAAACAGAAAATGTATAAAATATTATGACATATGCCCCTTAAGTTAAAGTTTAAGCTTAACTTTGCAGAATGAGACTATTTTTTGTTTTTACGGTGAAATGCCTTCTATATGTGTATTCATCTCCAGTCTGGGATGTTGAAGGCCATAGAAATCAAAAGGAGAAAGTGGAAAACGAGCAGTGCCTACAGCTTTGTATCACAACCTGCCAAAGAGTAGCATCAAGGCAAGCACAAACATGTGAATCATCCGCCTTTCTCATACCCACCAAAATTTTAATTATGACACAAGCAGAACTAGGCAGAAGCCAGGGTAATTTACAGATTACATGGCAAGTGTCAGCCTGCCATCACCCAAAGCAAATAAAACTCAGATCTCAGACAAATTTTCTGTTTTCTTTTTAGGGAAATTGACTTTGAATTTCCGGTTAAAAGGATTGGAAAAAAACAGGTAGTCTTTTTTAAGCAGTGTTAGCTTTAACAAGGACAGATTAAGGCCTTACTAATAACATTTAATGAAATACACAAGTAATAAGTTTGTTTTATATGCCTTATAAACTTGACACAAAGCTGTGGCGATGACGTGTGAATAAAATATTATTCATAGACATTATTTATTAGTGCTGTTGTGTTGCTGCTTCTGCTTCACACCCTCTGTCTCTGCAGGCCCAGGCTGCTTTTGGGGTTTTCATCTTTCAAAACACACTCATTAAATATGACACAATAAAATCTGTTTCCGGATTCTTTAATTACACTGTAAGGGGATTTTGAGCAATTACAGGTCCATAAATATCATTGCCAAAACAATGTGAATAAAGTGAGGGTCAGAAACTCTCATGCTGATACACATACTCAATGTGGCAGTTGTGTTTATGTAAAAACAGGGAAAAAAACAGAGAACACAGAGGGATAATGAAACTACTAAACCCTGTTTCTTCAGAAAAAAATCTAGCCCCTTAATGTTTTTTTTTATTGTTTTGTAATTTTACAACAAAAATCTTCAGTGTCTTTTATTTGGAAAAACCAGTACATGATACACAAGATTATGAAGTGGAGCGAAAATGTACATGTGTTTTCCAAAACATTTGACAAATAAAACTCTGAAAAGTGTTTCAGAAATTTGTTCTCAGCCCCCTTTATGTGAATGCCCTTAAATAAATCCAGTGCAACCGCAAGTCTGCAGAATTCACCTGATTAGGAAACAGAGTTCACCTATGTGTGATTTAAACTCAGCATAAATAGAGCTTTTTCGTGAAGGTCTAATAGATTTGTTAGAGATCATTAGTCAATAAGTAGCATCAGGAAGACCTAATGTCACAGCAGACAGGTCAAAGTTAAAGCTGTGGAGAAGTTTAAAGCAGGGTTACGTTTTAAAACAATATCTTACTGTACACTGTTCAATCCATCATTTGACATCGCCCTTAAGTGACTGACCAGGAAAGGACAGCATTCATCAGAGAAGCAGCCAAGAGGCCAATCCTAACTCTGGAGCAGCTGCTGATATTCACAGTTCAGATGGGAGAATCTGTTTCCATGACAGCTGTTAATTGTGCACTCTACAAATTTGGACTTTTTTGAAGAGAGACAAAAAGAAAGCCAATGATTTAAAAAAAAGACATAGGAAGTCCTGTCTGCAGTTTGCTACAAGCAGCGTAAGGGACACAGCAAACATGAAAGTAGGTGATCTGGTCAGATGAGACTAAACTTTAACTTTTTGGCTGACATGTAAAACTCTGGTGTGGATTAGTCCTTGTCTATGTCCCATGAAGAAATAACTGTAAGACATGAAACGGATGTTCTAAGATTCTCTCCATCATATCGGATTAAACTATTTTGCAAACAAACAGAGGCAAAGATTTTAGTCTTTACATGTGCAAAACTGGTAGAGACATACCCAAAAATACCTACTCCTATAATGGCATGAGGGCTGAACACATACATTTGGCACACATGAGATTTTCATTTCCAGAAATTACATATTGCTTTCCTTCCACATCACATGTTGATCTATGACATAAAATCCCAATAAAATACAGTGAGGTTTGCACTTGTAACATAACATGTGAAAGAGTTCGAGTAATATTTACAGTTTTAAAATCTACTGTATATATGCAATATTTCATATATACAGTGCATATATATGCCCTAGAGAATACACTATAGAGAATCAATAGAAACTTCTGTGAATAGAAAAATGTCCACTGAAAAAAAAAACTACCACTGAAAAATGGGAAATGTGTCCACAAATTCAAGAAAAACAATCACATTTTGGAAACTTTCTGCAAGTGCGTGAAACTATTTGAAAACCTATAACGACATTTGAGCTGGACACAGATCCATGTGCAGATTCTGTGGAGGTATGCAGGATGATTAGTGAGACAGTAATGTTATCAATGAGCTGCCAAACACCCATGAGAAACAAACAAAAAAAACAGCTACACCAACAGGGAAGTGGATGTGCAAACTCTTGTTTCTTCAGGTGAAGCTTGCCCAAAAGATAGAATAGTGACTACAGGGTCTGGGAAAGCTCAGCACAACCTATGACCTCCAGCTGTTTCTTTTTCTCCAAACTTTATGCAGAGTTTAAACATCTGCTTTCACATACCCTGTCCTGTTTTATTTCCTTGTCATGTAGGCAAAAAACTTCACATCCAGTAACTTAGAATATGGAGAAAGTCATTAAACTTGAACTCTCTAGCATATCATGGTAGAAAATGGTAGACAATTTGGTTTGCAAAGACAAAAGAAATGGAAAAATAAATGCAGTAGAGCTTACATTCTTTTGTGTTGCTCGGTGCGTTCTGGCAGGAGTGGCAAACCATCCCATAGGCGTTCCTGGGTTTGTTGTCCAACATATAATACCTATGAAAGATAAAAATGTAACCACATCAACTGATAAAGCCTGACTGATTCTCTGTTTCTTAATCAATCTTTTATTTTACCACTAAACAAAAACATTCAATGTAGAATTATTTTTTTTAAACTGCAAATAAGTGCAGTCAGCTGGTATGACCTCCCAACATTCTGCACTTACTCAGTGCATAAGCAACTCAGTTGAAAAGTTAGACTTTTGAAAAAGTGCACATAATTGACGTCCTGCAGGCACTAAAAATGGATTGGTACAGATATTGCCATCAGTCATGAAAACTTCATGCTGTACAGGAGAAAAAAAAGAGGTAAGGGAGGTAAGAAAGATCCCAAGCCACTTAACAGATGATCATTATTAGATCTTTCTATGCTCAAGGGCATGAGGATGGCATTTCAGTTCTCACTCACCAAGCATACAGCCTGCAGGTAATCTAGAGTTAGCTGCAGGTGCACCATATAGCGTGTGAGCACATCAAACGTTCAATATAGCTTAAATACATTAAAACTGATCACCCAGCATTAAACAGTATGTAACATGTGGTTTAGCCAAACGTGAGAACACATTGTAGCTAATGTCAACACACAGTACTTTGCAAAAGTATTCATCCATCCTGTTTTCTTTTTTTTTCATATTTCTCTCACATGATTAAACCAACAAATTTCAATCTTGGGATTTTGTCTGATAGGCCAAAATAAAGTAACACATTACTGCGAAATGCTACAGGGCTCTTAAATGTTATTTACAAAGAAAAATCAAAAATGTTGGTCGTCGATGCATTTACCCCGCCCCTTCAGTATACATTCAGCTGTTCTCTAAAGGTGTCAGTTGTTCAGATGAGAACATTAGTGAAATTACATTAGAGAGATTACCTCATAAGAAGTAAAACTATAAACACATTAGATAAGTCAGGAATATGGTGGAATTGAATTTAATGCAGGGTTAGATTTAAAAAAACAATAATTTAAACTTTGAAAATCTCACAGGGCACTGTGAGATTTGTCCTGTTACCATCATCTGAACTTGGAAAGACTTTGTCATAACTGTTAACCACCTAAGACATGGTCGTACACCTAATCTGATAAGCCCGGAAAAGACTGCATTAATCAGAGAAGGAGCCAAGAGGCTTATGGCAGCTCTGTAGGAGCTGCAGCGATTCAGAGCTCATGTAGAACCATCTTTGGATAGGACAACTATTAGTCATACACTATACAACTCTGTCCTTTATGGAAGGGTGGCAGAAAGAAAGCCATTGTTGAAAGACAGACACTTATTTGTCACAAGCCATGTTAGAGACTAGGGCTGTCAAAAATATCGATATTTCGATATAATCGATTCTGAAATTAATTATTCAAATATATTCATTTGTTTCAAAATTGATACAAGCTGACCCATTTACATTTGCCCAGATTGTTGCACAGCTTCCTGCAGCAGCGCTGCAATAACAGAGACACAGTACCTCCCCTCCTTGCAGCTGCGCAACTGACCAAAGCAAGGAGTTGCTGTAGGAAGTAGATTAACAGATTAAGCAGGAAATTTAAGAAGCTAGAACATCCTAAAAAAACATATGCGACTATCTTTAGGAGACAAAGCCAAGACAAGCACTGTTTGGATTTACATTCCCTATAAGGCAGACATGAAAAAAACTCAATGCCAAACGATGTCACATGCCAGCTGTGCTAACACTTAACGCTTATGTTTCAGATCAACTTAAAAAGGTACGTAAAGCTATCTGAAACAGTGAAGTAGTAAACCTCCCAAATAACACAAGCTAATGCTATCTGTTAAATATTAGCTTCACAGACATGGACATTTCAATGACGGTGTTCAGTCTGCGCTTCTCAGGTGTGATGTTCCGAACCACGAACCGTTCTACCTGGGTACGAATTAACACAGGAAAATGTTAATCAGCTGACGGCTCAGTCGGCTACTAAATAGAGAAGCAATTAAACAAAACACTGCGCCCCCCGCCATTACTCCTTCGTTTAGTTGTAAAGGCATTTGGCTAATAATAACACGGGTTATAGTGAAGCCAGACTGAAGCTAACAATTATAGCAGATAAAAGTAGGAGCCCGTAGCAACCTACCCTGCTGCTGTTAATTATCTACTTTTCTCTATCTATTACCAGAAAAACAGAAATTGTACAGGACTGCTGCTCAATACATTTGCAGGGAACAGATGATTGTTTACACTGTATATAAAATCTGTTTTTTATGCACCAGATCCATGTTTGTTTTGAAACTATTTATTTTGTCCCTCAGTAGAAAATGTATTTGTATGGACAGCAAGTTGACAGGTAAATTGAAACACAGTGGCAAACTAAAGACAAGCAATTAAAATAAAATAAAATAAAATAAATGCACAACTGAATGAAAGGTACATATTTCCATAAAGGAAATTAACACTTAAACTAAGTTACTGTTGGGTATCGGTTTGGAATTTGAAATTTTTGTATCCTGACAACCCTATTAGAGATAGCAAACATGTTGAATTTGCTTTCATCAACCATCCACTCATGCTGTCTCTAATGTTCTGTTGAATCTCAAAGTTTTAAGATAAAGAGTAAGCTGCATTTTGTTCTTATATATCATCCATTAAACTTGACTTCTCCATCCACTCTGACAAAAACTTTAAACAAATTTGATGATACAGATTCAAAATCAATACCACTCAGCAGCTGATTACTGAGAACTAGAATATGCAAACAGTGAACAGACTCCATATCATTTTAGAAGGAGGGCTCCTCCCACTTCTATTTATGCCCTTTAACTAGAGTTGCAAGTTTCTTTAGTGCACCACTTTTTTTGAAGCCACTTTGAAGTCCGATAATAAAATGTTTCTGTTCCTCTGGGAATAATTTTCTGCATGAGAAAAGGATGAAGCCATGCAGATGGACACTGTCCATGTAAATCATCCAGAAAGTTTTGGCATATTAAAAAAATGTCGATGCTGATTTTCAACTAAAACTTCATGCAAAGGAAAAATATCCATGTGGTTTCAGTCTGTCAGATTTACGAAGTCATGTTTATGCATGACTCTTTTTTTAATCTCTCTTGCTTGCTTCACAAAGACAGTTAACCTTGTTCAAAGCAAAAGACTGGGCAAAGGTAAAAAGCTGCAAATAAAATAAAAACAGGCTTAGATAAAACTAGATCACCATTTTTACGAACAAACGGGGTTGAATTTATATGCACACATACCACTTTTCAGACTTTTATTCACAAAAAAAGTTTTGAAAACCATGTATCAATTTCTTTCCACTTTACAATTATGGACTACTTTGGGTCAGATTGAAAAAAATCCCAATACAGTATAAGGTGTATGGTTTTAAATTCCTTATCCTTCAGGGTATGAATCATATAGAGCCTGGCGTCCTCATCCAATTTGCAATTCAATTCTAAAGCGTCTGCTAGCATTGTAAATTTAGTCCTGAATGGAGACGTCCAGAGGATTCTACATCAGTGGCATAACTCATCCTGAATTAGTTGGTGGTGGAGAGCAGGTCTGAACATATTCCTTTAATAACTTCTTTAAAGCATGTAATCAGGACAAGTAAAGTAAAAAAAAAGAAAGTAATATCAGGGTGCATTTAAAGTTTAAACTCTTTAAATGGCCGTTACTGCTAAGGAGTAATTTTATTTATGAGTGGCTGATTTAAACACAAAGATTTTAATGATCTAAAGATGGGAACAGTGTGCCAAGAAACAAAGAAAAAGGCTAAGAGACAGCTGCTTGATATTATAAGAAAACATTTTTGTAAAAATGACAAAACTAATCAAATAGCCAATGAAAGTAACACTGATGGTCAGATATTTTAAAGGTTTTGTGACTGCATGTTTTTCGGGTCGCGATTAGCGCACAGCCCCCTCTAATCATTTTACATATTTTAATGATCGCACAAATGATATGATGAATGCAATCCTGGGATTGTTTTGTTTTGTGGGATCTAAAATAGCATTCAAGACGTTAACTGTACATTTTTAAACTATTTGTTCTTTCGTATAGATGAGCTACCCTAAATATAAAATGTAGCCCGCTCAAAGCAAGCAGAAGCTATAATAAAAGCTTGTCAGGTAGGTATTTCCTTCATTTTAGTACATACAGGAAGTACCAGCTGGCAGGACCAGCAGAGGACATAAACAACTTTGAGAGACAATTGGGTTTAGTTTTGGAAAGCATCTTTTTACAGATGTTTGAATGGTATAATACCTGTCTACTGTGAAACAAGACATGGACAAACATAACTAACATAGAAGAATCTATACATATATGTCTTCACGTGCATCTACCGCATAAAGGTTCTAAATCAGACATGCAAAAAACATCTAAAAAACAAGTATTGTGGACCAATTTAACAAACCATTTTTTTGGTCAAAAAAAGTAAGGGTTTTGTTTGGAGACAAAATAGCTTTCAAATTTGATAAAATGTTTCTTTAATGATTCCTTAATTGTCAAAGCACAGAGGTGGAGGGATCATGCATAGGGATTTTACTGCAGCTAGTTGCACAATGAAAAGTGTGTTGGTGGAGGAAGGAATGGGTTCTACAAGTATCTACAAATTTACAACAAAACATTTAAAGAAAAAGCCTAAGTTGAGAAACATACTAAAATCTAAAGGAGGCTTTTAAATGAAAAGAGCTTGCTACACAGATCATAAATCCTAAACCTTGAGTAAGAATAAAAATAAACAACAGCAAACAAATGTGCATTTGGTTACAACAATTTCTTTAGATTATTGGATGCCAGATGTTACAAGGCAAAGACCTTTGGCTTTTTTTTGTTTTGTTGTGGGAAAAAATGCGCAAGAAAAGTCATGTTTTATTCACTAGTCTGTTTATAGTCACAGAGATGTTATACGTTAGTGCACAACCTTTTGAATCTAAAATTAAACCTTTTTTATTCAGAATTCCACCAATTAATAGGACATAGATCAGAATTGTTTGCCCATGGTCGACTCTGATCAAATATTGAAAATTCTGAATTATTTTCCCTGTTCATTAAATTCTTCAAAACTAAAAACTGCCATCGTTTTCTGGCAGTAAATGCATCAGCCAACAGCAGGTACTTAAATGGATATGGCAATGGATAGGGACATATGCTTTGATGCATGTGGGCATATTAACGTAATTCTTTCATTTTCTATTGAATTCAAAACTACAACCTCTATTATAGAATCTCCAGCACTTTCTTTTCTTTAAGGTGTTATTGTCCTTCAAAAAAAGGGAAATCGGAATTGGAAGGTCAGACCTCAAAGAAAACCGGAAATTAATGTCAGCCAGAAAAAGTATTTTTGTAAAAAGCTCCTTTTCAGATTAAACCTGGAGCTTCTTTGTCCCTTGTTCCTTATCTGAAATACAACGAACAAACATATCACATGGATATTGAAATTGTTGGCAATGGTTTGCTCATCAGTATGCCTTACCCTGGTAAACACGGTCCACACTCAGCGTCACTTTCAGCAGTTCCTGCAACACGGACGGTGGCTTTGTAGAGGGCATCGCAGTCCTTGTGGCGCCTGCAGATCTCATACTTCCCTTTGGAGTATTTCCCCTGCGGGCATGGCACACAGGCAAAGTCCTCATCCTTTACACCGTAACCACATGTCTGCAAAACACATATGCAATTTAAATGCACACAGACATCCTAAATTGTGTAATAGTAAAAAATGGATTCTAACATCAATCTAAATGTGCTTTTCCCATCAGCGGAATTATTCATTACTATGATGTGGACACACAAATTCAAATACACACTGCAAACACTTAAAAACAACCATCTGTTTCCAGAACTGTCTTTAGTACAAATCTGGCTCTACTCTTCTAAGATGACAGGAAGAAATCTGATTGGTCACAGAGGTCTCTGTGTGCGTAGATTCTGTATGTATGTGTGTGTGAGTGTGTGTGAGTGCACAGTTTTCCATGGATGGTAGTGTTTAAGATGACCAACTCATCATATTGTATTCTTGCATCCATCTTTCCTCAAATGGCACTTCCTCTCTGTCGGGAGCCCGGATGGGCCACACACAAAATCACACATGCTCGCATTTACAAAAACATACTTTTTCTTTATTCTTTGCCCTCTCTTTCATCTTTAATTTCCCTCTTACTTTCATCTGACTCTAAAACAGGCCAGTGCCTCCTAGCTGTAGGCTACAGTGGGGTGGCTGTAAAAGAAATACTATTCTCACCCTTTCTGTTTGACATTCACTACTTTCAGCGCGATTGTTTGATGAAAAAGTGCACTGAGCTATCAGCAGGATTGTGTCACTTGGGGTTAAAACTAAACTTGGATCTTTCGTCTGCAGGCTTACTGTGACTCTGCTTCTGTTCATTGCCTTAGAACAGCTCCAGAGTGATTGAAAGCGTCCTTCTTTCCAAAGCAAATTTGTGGGCATTTTGAAAGTTTCTATTAGCTTGAAAGATGGACAAAATCCAACAAGCAGATCCCTTTCTGAAATTCTTGCATATGTTTTCAAAGTTGGCAGTGAAAGAATATAACATAAAATCATCATGAGGGAAGCGGCTGATAACTTGTAAGAAAGATTACGGGTGTAATCAGAAAAAAGGCGCGGAGCAGCTCAAACTGTCAGGTAAAATGGGAACATGTAGAGCCTTAGAAAAGTAACAATCTGCCTTTACCTTTTTAACTTTTTCTCTAATTACAACCACAGAATTTTATGTATTTTATTGAGATTTTATGTCATAGACCAACCCAAGTGGAAGGGTACGCGATTTTGAAAATATTTTACAAAAATCTGAAGGTCCTCATTTACTGTCAGTCAGTCATTTTCTACCGCTTATTCCATAGTGGGTCGCGGGGGAGCTGGTGCCTATCTCCAGCAGTCTATGGGCGGGAGGCGGGGTACACTGTGGACAGGTCGCTAGTCCATCGCTGGGCAACACACAAACAACCATGCACACACTCATTCATACACATAAGGGCAATTTAGAGTGAGTCTTTGGACACAGTCTTTGGACTGTGGGAGGAAGCCGGAGTACCCGGTGAGAACATGCAAAGTCCATGCAGAAAGACCCCCGGCCGGGAATCGAACCCAGGACCTTCTTGCTGCAAGGCAACAGTGCTACCAACTGCGCCACCGTGCAGCCCCCTCATTTACTGTGAAACCCTAAATAAAATACATACCATCTAAATGGTGAAACATGGTGGCAGAGGTATCATGCTGTGGGAAGGCTTTTTTTCAGTAGACACAGTTTAGAAGTTGACAAAAGACTTAAAACTGCAATGAGAGTTCATCTTCCAGCAGAACAACGATGCCAACATAAAGCCAGACCACCAACGGAATGCTTTAAATCAAAGAATATTCTTGTTTTTAATTGGCCCAGTCAAAGCACACATCTAAATCTATTAACCAATCTGAGGCAAAACTTTAAAAAAAAGCTATTCACACATCTGGCTGAGCTTGAGCTGTTTTGCAAGAAGGAGTAAGTAAAAATGTTTGTCTTTAGATGTCTAAAACCTTGCAGTGGTAACTGCACCAAAATATATTTACTATGGAGGGCTAAATCCAACTTTTCATTTATTTTGTGAAAAAGTTTGAAAACCATCAGTCTTATTTTTCCGTGTCACAGTTCTGCACCCAATAAAATACACTGAGGTTTGTGGTTGTAATTTCACAAAAAAAGTTTAAGGGTATGTGGATACCTTTACAAGGCACTGCAGTTCTGACTCTCAGTAGCTTTAACACAACATGTAAGCTGACATGTGTCACTTACTAAAGTAAGAGAATAGGAAATGTTAGCTTGACTTAAATGTGGATGCAAGCAGCCCTTTGTAAAGGGGTCTTCAATGGCTTTATCACTGTGTGATGCATCTGTCTATGTGTGTGTGGGCATGTTCTTTGTGAAGTTTCTGCTGTGATGATGGTGGTCCTTTGATTAAAAGCATGTCAAAACACACTCTCACCCACATGCAAAAAAAGCTCAGGGAAATGAAAGAACATGTGAATTACCGGCTGTTGCACCCGCGGGATCAGAGCGGCTGGAGAAAGTGCAATAAGGGGGGCTTTTTAAAGAAACATTTCACTTACAAATATCTACATTAGTCTTTATCAAAGGGTTATTAGGTTAACAGACTTCTCTCACTGATCTGTTCTCCAAAGACACAAGTGGATTGTTATGCTGGAACTCATCACATTGTTGAAGAAAGCCAAATACAAGTACATAAGAAAACATAAGTAACAGAAGAAAAAAAACATCTTTCTGTATGATCGATGTATGATTAAATGATTGTAATAAAAGAGAAGTTGAGGTTAAAAAGCAGCATGTTTTTTCTATCATTCTAAATCAGGGTTCTCTATTTCTAGTTCTGGAGAGCTCCTGTCCTGCAACTTTTAGATGCATCCCTTCTCCAACACACTTGAATCAAATGGATGGTTCGTTACCAGGCCTCTGAAGGACTTTATGACATGGCAAGGAGGTAATTCAGTTATTTGATTAAGCGAGTTCTGAGTCCGAAAAAATCTAAAAAACAAAAAACAAAAAAAACAAAAAAAACTGAAGGCAAAAACTCTCCAACCAACACCGAGTTTAGATTTGCTAAGGCTGCTGTGCATAAAAAAGCAAGTAAATGTTTACAAATAATAGTTTACAATAATATTTCCACATTAGAATTTCTGTATCTCATTACAAAAGGGACATAAGGTATTATAATTATTGGCAGTTTCCTTAAGTGCTTGAGAACACAGTATGGAGATAAAAATGTGTTTATCAGCTTTTACTGTGAGTAGTAGAAAGAATTATAACAATTAGCAAATCCCACTTGTTGTCTTACTTGTAATAAGAACAAGCTCAAATCGGCTATGGCATCATTCCAAGAACCGAATTTCGACCTCCAGAAATAAATGTACCGCAACTTTAATATGCTTTAATGTGTATAGTGTAAAGCAGCTGTTCATTCTTTCTCTGAAATAAGAAACACTGATTTTAAAGACTCTATTTTAACCCTTTATATTGTAAAGTAGATGACAACGGTTTTAGGCCGTTAAAAGACTTGTTTTAAAATGTATTTTTTATTCTCTGGCTTTAAACCAGACAAAAGATAAACCTTTTTGTCTTAATTTGTGCTTAGTTTTCATTATTGTGCTTTTTTTTGTTATTCATTGTTTTATTTTTCCCTGATTTTCTATCTATTTGTAAAGTACAATAGCCTACACTTGCTGTTTTCATTTGTGCTCATAAACACACCTGGTTTGAATTGATTAATAGCTTTAGTTTCCACTAATTTATTTGATGAATTAAACAAAATGCAGAATTGTCAGTTTTTGTGTTGTTATTCAGCCCACATCTCGTTTTACATTCAGTTAAGTGAGCCCTTAAAAGTCTGCACATTCATGTGTCATAAAAGACATAACTACATAAAACATCTGAAATGAAAGAAATACTTAAATTATGAAAAGTTTGAAGTGCCCAAATAATTAAACTTTTCTGTGTTCACTCTTGACTGTCTCTTTGAGGAGGGTGTGGCACCCCGGGGTGACCACTGAAGCATTTACCTGCACTGTGTTTACTTTGGTTGTCTGCAGACTGACTGACTAAATCACTCTGTGACTACTGCAAATCAGTCAGTGTAATGCATGCCTTCACATCGAAGTAAATAAGAGCAATAAACCATAAAGAAATTGTGCATTCGAATTAAGGCACCCTTCACTGTGCAGCTATGAACGTGTGCGTCTGTGTGTCTATTCTGGGTGGTCTGAGCAAAACTGACACATGCTAGGGTCACAATTTCCATTTTCCTGGTATTTATGAGTTCACATTCTGGTCATCTTTCCTGCTTCCTCTCCTCAGCTTACTGAAATACTTTAGGTTCAAACTCGAAAGTCCAAGCTCATTAAAAAAACCCAACAGAACATGGTAAAAGTAGCGCAGATGACGATTCCCTAAATCGTATTTGCGTGTTTGTGGATGCTCTCACCATATGCGGTTCTTGTCCCGGCTGGCACTGAGGACAGGCCTGGCAGCTGTTGCTGGTCTGGTTGAAGAACTCGTACTCTCCACAGCTGGAATATTCAGCGCTAACAAACAGATGAGACACCTGGGGGGACGCAGAGACAGGCAGGTGGAGAACATGGTGAATGGAGACGAATGTAAAAACTGCAAAAGAGAGCTTGTGAAAACACAAGAGACATTCCTAATAATGCAATGACACTCTGAACGGGTCAAAGACTGACAAGCACCACCTCAGGCTGGACTAGGAGGCGATTAGATCTGCTATAACTAAAGAATTTTATTAAACTAGACAAGAGTAATAATATGAATTAGAAGACAGTATTTGGTAGTATTTCATTACATAATTATGAAAGTATGCGTACTGTGGAACTTCCTTAGAGACGTACCTGTTCACCAATTGGCATTGTCTTGACTGTTTTTGTATCATAATTGCGATCAGTTGGACTGCATGTAACTGAATCTGAATCCATCTGGGATATATATAGTAAATGATTGGATTTTACTGGTATGAATCGGATTAATTTGATTATATATGAAGTGGACCAGTGTTGTAAAGTGGTATAAGTTTTCCTTCATTGTGATTTTGTTTTTGTTTTTTTAAATGATACATTTTTATTCAGCAAAAAATATATAAAAAAATATGTTCCTTAATAGAAATAAAAAAAATTTCAGACAAATTGATTTTCTTTTTAATTTATTACACTAGTTCTCTGTACCTCTGGTAAAGATGTATTAAAAAGCTTTAAAACTGATGCACCAATTAAAAATGTGTTTGTTTTTTCCTAATTATTTAAATGCATCAACCATCAGGATGTTTTTATAGCACCTTTGTATAGTTTAATAAACATCGGTAAAAGATTAGGCAAATATGATGTCGAAATCGGAATAAGATCAAACTGCAAAGGACATTGGAAACTGGATTTGACCAGCATCTCTGCTTAAAACAAATAATTTTTTTGTTTGTTTTTTTACATCAGATTTAAGAATTACAATATTTAATTTGAGATATCTATTGGATATGAAAATAAATGACACGTAAAGAAGAAGGTTAAGAAAATCATCAGTGCTAAAATTATTGGTAATAATTAAAAACAAACATTGGACAATATTTATTAATTAACATACCACATGAAACATACTTAACGTAGGCATTATCTAATTTTATATTTTATGTCTTTAAGCTGTTCAGAGTGCCTGTGATCTTATAATTAGTGATCCAGTAATTTCTGTTTGCCAGTGGTATTATAATGAAGTGAAGCACAGGCCAATCTCTCTCCACTCTTCAACATGGGGAGGACAAGAGAACATGCCATTTAAGTAATGCAAATGCGTGCTGATCTTCCTAAGTCAGGAAATTAAAACAGCCGCTTGCTTAGACGTGCACAAACAAGGCTGGACAAGGACCCAAGTTTATCTTTCCACCACCCACATTGAAGCATGGTAAGTGAGGTTAAAAAATCACTGTGAGAGAACTGCAGCAATAAGTAGCATCTTGGCATAGTCTCCCAAACAGCACACAGATGTCTTTGTGGGACCAGGGTCAACTCAGCTGAAACGCCATGCCATTCCAAGCAAACCGACACGTTTATGAAGCAGGTGAACAACTTTTTCAGAACGTTTTGACTGCTCTGAAATTTTCTGGGAGAAGAAATATGTTACCTGAATAAAATGGTCAATGAGTCGTATCAAGATGGAAAGGAAGTAAGCTAGTATTGGCATCCCACTTAACTGTGGTTGCAGGTTTTAACTAAAACACATTTTCTCCTGTGTTGGCGCAGCATCTTGTTTTAGGCCCCTAAGCATCAGTGTGGTTGTGTTTGAACTTCAATCTTCACTAAACGGATGTTCTGAAGGACTTTTTATTGATTAATGCAGCTCATTGTCGAGACAGACCTGTGTGTGTTGGTGAGAGTTATTATGCAATAATAAGAAGAATAGGAGTAATACTTCAGGAGAACTGACCGATACTACTGGCTTTGCTGGTTAGCGCACAAACTGCACCATTCAACTTATAATTGATTCTTCAGAGCAGCGCCCTCTCTGGTACTTTTTAAAGTTGCACACAAATTTTTCCAATATCTGGCTCGCTGCATTTTAGATTCACCAGTTCCACATAACAACAATGTATTTTAAAGCTTTTCTACAGTATTGGTAAATATTGCAATGACGATGTGTGATATATGGGTATCTGCTACACTCTGACCTTTCTGAGCAATGTCATTTGTGTCCAGTGTAAGCATCTGCTACATTCAGACTGTCCAACCAGCTAAATATTACATTAGCATGGAAAATGCAAGTTTATAACACTTGGAATATATTAGCCAACAATTATTGCAGTCCAAACAGTCAAATAGTCCTGTGCAATATGAATATTGCACGTTCTAACATTGAGATGATAATATATTTGGAATATAGTGAGAAGCCTCACTTTCTACAGATCTTTACTTATATGTACCAATAATACTGGAGGCCTCAGTAATTCTCATTTAATGCCTTTGCTTTTTTAGCAATAGGATTTATACAATATGCCTAATGTAGAAGCCTTTTTTCACTACATGGAGCATGATTTATTAATGTAATTCAGATAGATAATATCTAAAACACAAAATAAATAACTCATGTTGCATCTGAAATTGTGATTTTTTTTCTGTACATATAATGAAGGGTACAAAACAAACCTTGCCGTGACCAGAATCTCTCGTAATGTATTGAGTTTTTCCCTTAGATAAGTTAAACATCAGAAACTGACCTGGGCCCATGAAACTAACATAACTGGTTGATGCCAAGGTATCTGAGAATCAGTAACCTGAATTATGAAGTGGAGTAAAATCAAATAGCAAAGACAAAAAAACAACAATAAATGATTTTCCAATGTGATATTTAGATTTGTTAAGAAAGCTGTCTGCCTTGTAAATTCTATATACTAAGGCTGCACAATAGCAGCATTTGGTTGTGTGAACAGAGTTTATGTGGTTGTTTTACTCCTGTAAAGTTAATTTGCTCATGCTGTTTAAATGGTGGGAATGTACCTCATGTTTGAAGGCAAAAAGTCCCCAAAAACAACAATCTTTAAGTTTCTTGTGAAGATTATATAAAAAAGGTTGGGTTTTGGGGTTAAGGTTGTGGTAACAATAGGTTTATACAAGTTGTGGTTTTGGTTAGATTCGGGGTTCATTTTCAGTAAATTTAAGTAAATGAAATGTCCCCTGGAGTAATGGAAACGTGACTGAGTGTGTATCTGTGTGTGATGAGTGGTATTGTATCATCGTGGCTCAATGTAATAAGTACCAGCTGGTATTTATAGCTTTTCCTGCATACTTTGTCCGTTTCCAAACAAACTAACTGACTTTTAACAATCATCTGCAGTCCAGAAAATGATAGTTGGAGAATAAGTGAGTGCATGACTAAGCCTCTCCGTCTTTTCTCTGTTGTTCCTTGCAACCATATCCTGTCAGTGAGCTAAAAACCTGTTTGAACAAGTGCTCATTTATGTATAATAGCCCATTCTTCACCGGCCACATAACCTGATAATAATATAAACTAAATCCAAAACAGACTGACGCACGGTTTACTTGCCTGGAGTGCAGTTGGTGTAAATATAACTTCATAAACAATAAAAACTGAGGTACAGTGAGATTTGGTGGCATCTAGTGGTGAGGCTGCACATTGCAGCTGGATGAACATCCCCAATCTCACCATTTGCGTTGACAGGAGAATTTCGTGAAGCTAAAAATATGATCTCCAATAGCAAATAAAATAGAAAACATGTCAAAGCAAACAGGAAAGAATTTATTTTGGCATTTTGTAACAGTAAAGTACTGGGTGTTTGTTTATAAACTGGCCCTAATGACTGAATGTACAATATTATAGTACAACACTAAGTCTCTAGTTATAATATTTCATAATATTGGAGCATAAAGAGAAAGAGAGAGATATTGCATAATGAATCTCATCCTGAATTCTGGGTCGTCTATTATGTTCTCCTTTCTACAGCTCACCCCACAGAAAGAACACCAGAATTCACTGATTTGGTGGTGTGACCCAATACTTTTGGCAATATATGTGGATTTATTCATTCTTTACCAGAATGATCTGAAGTGTTTGTAGCTAAAAAGCTTAAGTTTATTTTCAACCAGCAAAAGAATATAGTTAGGGTTAAAGTCACAGTTGTGTTTAGCAAATTCCACCCTAATGATTTTGATGGTAGGACAGAAAACAGTTTTTCCTTACATGCCTCCCAAACAAACAGTTGGTATGTGGATAGTGTCTGATGATTATTAAGGAGACAGTGACTGTTAGGTCACTTTAGAATTCAGCAAGCTGTTACGAACTGTCTTTATGTATGCTTGCAATTGCTTTGCATGCCTGCCCATCCTTCTTCAAACTTTTTCAATGTCTGGAATAGCTGTCTTCTTCTTATCATCTCTAGACATATAGCTCTGAAACATATCCATTTAGACAACAGAAAATAAACGTTTCTGCACCTAAGAAACATGTCCTGTGGTTCAGACTTTATGAGTTTATTCTGCAGAAAAAAAGAGAGGACAAACAGAGGAGGGAGGGTGAACTGAAGGGGCCTGTCGGGAGCCCTGCCAATGAGTTTCAACATCGAAACAAGCGGAGCATCACAGATTTTAAAGATAGCTGCTTTCTACAAAACTCTAAGATCTACCTATTGCTGAAAGTGCCTAAGAATTATGCATGTTGCTGGGGCATAATACCACAAAGTCTGGATGATGCAGTGCCAACTG
Source organism: Crenichthys baileyi (assembly GCA_036173005.1). Lineage (NCBI taxonomy): Eukaryota > Metazoa > Chordata > Actinopteri > Cyprinodontiformes > Goodeidae > Crenichthys > Crenichthys baileyi. The sequence goes on along the minus strand of JAHHUM010002923.1, from coordinate 420,987 downwards.
TGGAATCAACTTTGGGTAAGATCAGACAAGGGTTTGTGAGGACCAAAGCCTGACAGGACAAGAGAAAAATGTAAAATGGGAGTGAATATCAGGGCACAGGATACAAGGATCACAGTGGGAGGAGCAGGGCCAAGAGCTGAGGAAGGAACTTACCAATATTAAAGACAGGAAGATGAACTTCTTTTGACCTCTGCTCTGTGACATTTTGTGTCTTCTCCCTGAAAGACAAGAGTAATGCATGAAATGACAGCAAATACTCATTCTTTTCACTAAATTCTTATGAACTTTTCCTGCCAACACCCTCCGGCACCTAAAATACTATTATCAATCAGTGAAGTCATGAATTGAAACATTCGAGCCAACGGTAGTGTTGTCAGAGGGAATGTTGTGCATGTGTGTGGCCAAATGCACTCAGCGGCTCGCTAGCATCACGTCACTGCCAATAAACAAGTAATAGCAGTAGAGCCGCCCGTGGCATTCTTCTGAGTCATAACAATGAGCAAATATTACCGCTGGCCAATCTTTGCTGATATGAATGCTGGTGATATCATTTAACAGTATTTAAAAATATCTAACTAGTCACCATTATCTGGCTGATCTTGGTTATGAATAGTTTATTTTTAGGTATTCATATTTTTCTTTAGCAAAAAACAAGATAAATGGCTTGAATGCTATTTTCAGTCTTACATGTACATGTTGTGACAGATAATTCTGTCTACTGTACATAAGCAGTAAAAATTAGAACATTTTCTAATAAAGTACACATTTGAAACAAAAAGCTGAAAAAGAAGACCTCATAGACTGCAGTTTTAAGACCACTTTTTCAACCCACTAGGTTATACACATAATAATTCATGATTTAAGTGTCTGGCTCACTGACTGAATAGTTCAGAAAGGCAAAACCATTATGGAGGCAGAAATCAAAAGCCTTTCAGTAACAAGTTAGCAAAAATAGAGAAAAACAGATTAGTTGCAGACAGTCTGTGAGCCTTATTTCACTAAACAAATTCCAACTTTCAACCACACCATATAGTTTATTGTGAGAAGAGGCAAAAGGTGGAAAATCTGAACAATAAAATATGATATACTAGATATGTGAAACATGTATCTTATCTAAAATGAATTATCTTTTAGAAAAGCAAAAGTCAAAAAGTGAAAAATGGAAAGATTATTTTACATCTTCTGAAAGTCTTATAATGTTTTCTTCAAGCTCATAAAAAGCATTTTTTTCTCCACAAGCAGCCACTTCAGGAAATAAATACCTTGTTGTGTTGGGCCACACAATATTAGGTAACTGGAATGTGAAAATATTGCTTCCAAAACTTTCTGGGACCTTTTGCATCTTAGGCACTATCATCTGTGTCAGGAGAAAGCATTTGCAGCAGCAAGTCTCCATCCAATAGGCTGAATATTTTATTGGCATGCATAGTGTGCTTTCATGACAATTGAAAACAGCCAATAAATGTTGCATTCCAAACAGTCCTTTGCAATAATATTAATTTGCACACCGATATTTTGACAATGATGTATTCTGCAACTCTTAGAATCTGAAGTTTTGTTAAAAACTCACATTCTGTATCAGTCTCTCTTTTAGCATTAGCCAACACAAACACTGATGCTAATGGAGCTACCCACAGAGAGAAAGATTATAGTAGACTTCACAATGAAAAGCTTTTTTTTTCAAGATGAAAGCAGCACATTCTGATTTGCATTCAGAATTAATACTGAATTCTGTTTAAACTTCAGATTTTCTGTTTTGCACAACGGGGCCAATTCTGGACATCTAAAGGCCTGGTTGTGGAGCACAGGCTGGAAAATACCGAGCTATGTCAAATGCAAAAAATACAATAATGTAAAGGCTTCTAAAATACCATTAATAGCTAGAATAGCAAACTGCTCTCACACCATTTAGACTGGAGTTGTTTTGGAATGGCAGAAGTTAAAATTTTCCTTGAGTCTGTTTATAACCACCCTTTAAATGGAAAACTAATCTCTGATTAAGAGAAGTTTAGATGCTAAAAGACTTATCTACTGCATTAATGACATTGACTTGTCATAACCTGTTAACAAAATGCACTTCAAAATAATCTGAACTACCCCTTTAAGACATTGCACACCAATTTACAGTACACCACTGACTGCTCATAAAAACAAGTTTATCCAAGCATTAAGGAATTTATATTATTGCAATGTTGTTACTGTGGATAAATTAATATGGTCCTAATACAAATACCTGCTCCTTTAACATTTATTTTATTCCAGAAATGACCATTTAAAAACATATAAATACTATATTTTTTTACTTATCGGATCAAAAATCATTTGAAATAATGAGACATATGCAAATATTTATTATTGACAAATATGACAATTATTTACAACATGTGTTGCCCTCTGGTGGCAATGACATACAGTACAATGCAGGCTTAAATCCCAGTTGGGTTAGCTTCATGTTCTTACACAATTCATGGTTTCCAACTGTTTGTAAATTAACATTTGGTGGTATGTTAGTTGTTTGGATTAATTGTTCATTTTTAACCAGTGTTGGTGTACACACATCACGATTTTAGTTTTTCTGTACATACAATCTCTTCCTAACCATCACAGATAAGGTTCTTTTTTCACCAAATCTGGATTTTCCAATGCTGATTCAATGATATAAAACTGTGAATTGTTTCACGGATTTATCCTTCGGTCATATTAGTTCACACCATATGTAAATCCATATGAAGTTGTATTGAACATGTCTGTGTGTGTGTGTGTGTGTGTGTGTGTGTGTGTGTGTGTCAGTTTGAGACACAAAAGGGAGGAAGCAGCAATTATTATTATCTGAGGTCAAAATCTGTCTGTCTGGCTCCAAACCTCACTCAAATTTCACTAGTCCTTGTCGGAAACTTCAGATCTTCACTGATCGCTAATTCTCCCACTCTAGCAGTTTCATCTTGCTTAATTGCAGCAGCAACACACACAAGCACGCACACACACATATTAACACATTGATAGACTGACTGTAAATGCAAACAGCATTCACTTGTGAGGGCAAAATAGGCTTAATTGCATAAAACCTTGTGGCAAGACCACAACCGGTATGTACTTTTTGAGTGCGTGTCTGTATGTATTTTTGTGTCACTGCTGAAGAGATAAAAGGCTTGATGATGCTTTTTTTCCAAATCAGAAAATAAAGAGCTGCCAAATGGCTTTGGACCCCCTCAAGGCTACTCATTATGGGGTTAAAGTGATGAACACACAATCCCGTGCACACACAAACACACACATAACACTTAACTGTGTTTGAAGACTCTCAGTGTCTTCTGACAGTCTGCTTACCTCTTTCAACCCTGTCTCTCTAACCTCAACTCTCTCTGTTGAGGCAGGTCTGAGATGAAAGTCAGCCTGAGCCTCTTTAGCCTCCCCAGGGGTATTCATCTTCTAACGATTGTATAATCTCCAATAAATAACCTGTGTGTTTTTAGCTGTGCCCTTAACAAGTTTGTGTGTGTCATTTGAGCTAGTATGCTGCACAGTTCGCAGCAGAGTAGTTTGTTTACTTTACAACAATTGCTGGACTGAATCAAATCAGAGCCTTCTTTGGTACCCCGTTCATTTGATTAGCTGTGGCCTCGTATCTGTTTTTCATTTGCTTGGGTTTAATTACAGCAGAATAAATCCAGAATGAAATGATGCATAGCAATGGGGTGAAAATTAACTCTTTTAATCACAAAAAATACACTGGAAAAGCTTGCTGACCGCAAAGATTTAAACAACAAAAAAGACTAAGAAAGACCTAAAATCATCTTCTAACTGTATCAGTAATTCCTTAATGTGTTACATTATAGGAACCTGGCTGGATGACAATACGATTTGTTTGGACAGGAAACATCCCCAACAACCCCTCCCACAATCAAGCAGTAGAAGATGTGACAAATGAGTAGAAAAGTTCATTTGAATGCTCAAATTTTATGCAGGAAGGGAAAACTGTTCAGCCCTGCAAACACTGAAATCTGTTTTTAAACAAAAAGTTTAAACAGAAATGTGTATCATAATCTATTAATTTTTTTAAACAAAAACAACAATTAGTCCTGCTACTTCCGCTGCTTAATTAATATAGTACATTAATTATTAGGTATAATATTATCTGTAACATTTAATTAATTGATATTTGGATACAAAGACTCAAGCAAAACCATAGAATAAACAGCTGCTAAACTGATTAGCAGTTTTCAAGTATTGCTTGTATTTATTTACTTCAATTACACCCTTTTCTGCTCTTTATAGAATTTTACAAGTATAAGAAGTTTATATTACCTGGTTAAGTAGTTTGACCTTCTGCTCAAGTAGTCATCCTGCAGCCAGCTACTGAACAGACATGCCACTCCTAGCTTGCCAACTGTAATTTTTCTTATTAGATAAGCTACTTTCAGATCATCCTTGTGTTCAGTGATCAACACATGTTCTTTATGTCTCTTCAGCAACTGCAAGGTCCCAACGCGGAATGGGGGGTTGAAGTCAACCCCTCAATATTATGCCACTGATCCACCTCGGGCAGTTGTTGCAAACATGTCACCGCTATGAATTATAAGGGGTAATGTGAAATGGTGGAACAAATGTGACTTAGTTATACGATACAAAAGATAGATTCAGTAGCAGCAGGAGTCTTTGAAATACATTGATCTGCCGAATATGATGTGGGTAACATGTTGAGGATGATGTTCAACAACTGTGCTTGTATTTAAAGCACTTAATGCATTTGGACAGCCTGCATGAGGATCAGGACAAAGAACCCCTCCACCCAACGTCTTACATACTGCTCAGGTGAATGCTGTGAGTAGTAAACTACACTCATCTGGTTCTGTAACCCCATGTATATGCTCTGAAAGCACATGGGCCACATTATCTTAGCGGACAGATTTCTAATTTGTAAAAGAACAAAGTGGTCCAAAATGTGGTGTTCTGAACTATGATCTGATGATTTTCGTCAGCATAAAAGCGTTACGTAGTTGCTGAAAATTTGTCTGCTGCACAGTCAGTTGTTTATGATTTATTTTTGGTTGCTTTATGTCATTTCTGCCCCTTCCATCGGAGTGTCATAGCTATAATCAAGACTCAACAGACCAGTCAATGTTTTTCCAATCTGTTGTCTAATTATGGCAAGCCTTGCGAATTGGACCTTTTAGTCTCCATGTTAATCCTAGTAAATCTGCATTTTCTGAAATACTCAGAGCAACAATGTTCAAAGTCTTTCTCAAAGTCTTTCTCAAGGTTTAATCAGCTTCTTCATTTCTTGTGGGAAATAAACCCTCTGCATCTTTCTACCTACATATTATTTACAGATGAATTGTGTGGGAAATGGCTTTTCCCCATCATCGCTTAATTTTTAAAAAAGGTATTTATTACAGATCTCAATAATGATGGCTTGACTAGGTATTAGGGCAATTAGCAGCCAGGGAAGCCATCCAAGAAGCAAAACAGCATAGACAATGAAAAATGTGGTAAGACGATGTCTTGTGGACTCATGAAAAGCACTCAATTTCTGATGGCAATCCCTTTAGCAGAATACAGAGTAAGAACCTTTTATTCATTTTGGATTGGAATCGGATGTTTTTTCATCAACAGTTTTATTGCTTTTCTTCAAATTTTTCCTTTCCACTGACATCCATTCTTGCTATCACATATGACATTTAAAATGCCCCTTAAATTTTACAGAACTTTTACCGTACAGCAACTGAAAATACACATGGCAGGGATGTCATAGGGCAAATAAGTCTGTAAATACACAGAGGAATATCTACAGTACAGACCAAAAGTTTGGACACACCTTCTCATTCAAAGAGTTGTCCTTATTTTCATGACTATGAATATCGTAGCTTCACACTGAAGGCATCAAAACTATGAATCAACACATGTGGAATTATATACTGCACAAAAAATTGTGAAACAACTGAAAATATGTCTTATATTCTAGGTTCTTCAAAGTAGCCACCTTTTGCTTTGATTACTGCTACGCACACTCTTGGCATTCTGTTGATGAGCTTCAAGAGGTAGTCACCTGAAATGGTTTTCATTTCACAGATGCGCCCTGTCAGGTTTAATAAGTGGGATTTCAAGCCTTATAAATGGGGTTGGGACCATCAGTTGTGTTGTGCAGGAGGTGGATACAGTACACAGCTGATAGTCCTACTGAATAGACTGTTAGAATTTGTATTATGGCAAGAAAAAGCAGCTAAGTACAGAAAAACGAGTGGCCATCCATCATTACTTTAAGAAATGAAGGTCAGTCAGTCCGAACAATTGGGAAAACTTTGAAAGTGTCCCCAAGTGCAGTCACAAAACCATCAAGCGCTACAAAGAAACTGGCTCACATGAGGACCGCCCCAGGAAAGGAAGACCAAGAGTCACCTCTGCTGCGGACGATAAGTTCATCCAAGTCACCAGCCTCAGAAATCGCAGGTTAACAGCAGCTCAGATTAGAGAACAGGTCAATGCCACACAGAGTTCTAGCAGCAGACACATCTCTAGAACAACTGTTCAGAGGAGACTGTGTGAATCAGGCCTTCATGGTAAAATAGCTGCTAGGAAACCACTGCTGAGGACAGGCAACAAGCAGAAGAGACTTGTTTGGGCTAAAGAACACAAGGAATGGACATTAGACCAGTGGAAATCTGTGCTTTGGTCTGATGAGTCCAAGTTTGGTTCCAACCACCGTGTCTTTGTGCGGCGCAGAAGAGGTGAACGGATGGACTCTACATGCCTGGTTCCCACCGTGAAGCATGGAGGAGGAGGTGTGATGGAGTGGGGCTGCTTTGCTGGTGACACTGTTGGGGATTTATTCAAAATTGAAGGCATACTGAACCTGCATGGCTACCACAGCATCTTGCAGCGGCATGCTATTCCATCCGGTTTGCGTTTAGTTGGACCATCATTTATTTTTCAACAGGACAATGACCCCAAACACACCTCCAGGCTGTGTAAGGGCTATTTGACCAAGAAGGAGAGTGATGGGGTGCTGCGCCAGATGACCTGGCCTCCACAGTCACCGGACCTGAACCCAATCGAGATGGTTTGGGGTGAGCTGGACCGTAGAGTGAAGGCAAAAGGGCCAACAAGTGTTAAGCATCTCTGGGAACTCCTTCAAGACTATTGGAAAACCATTTCAGGTGACTACCTGTTGAAGCTCATCAACAGAATGCCAAGAGTGTGCGGAGCAGTAATCAAAGCAAAAGGTGGTTACTTTGAAGAACCTAGAATATAATCATATTTTCAGTTGTTTCACACTTTTTTGTTCAGTATAGAGTTCCACATGTGTTAATTCATAGTTTTGATGCCTACAGTGTGAAGCTACAATATTCATAGTCATGAAAACAAGGACAACTCTTTGAATGAGAAGGTGTGTCCAAACTTTTGGTCTGTACTGTATATAAATTAGGTTTTTAAACGTGCATTAGATCACTCACTGGATCCAGCTTACCGAAAAATGATGGCACAGTCAGTTTGATCACTGGCCTTTCTACCTTCCTGGATCAGCGTGAGTCTGCACTACCATAAACACAATTTAACACACATGCAAACATAATCCATTCTAGTCGGACACAGGTCCTGAAGTTAATCAGTGCACTCGTAAGGCGATTAAACCTTCAAAAGGCAACTACTCTATCCCTTTACAGACCCGGGCTCAACCTGCCAAATGTGCACAAGATCTCAAACAGATGTTACACAGTTTGACAACATTTAAGCCCTGCTTGTTTCTCTATGCATGCACAATGCTACCAAAAAGCAATAAGTTTAAGCCAGTGACAAAAGACAAGATGTCACTATCACCATTCAACACGTCTAAGAAAACATTTTCATACTATTCACGATTCAGTGAATGTTTATTTAACTAAATGCCACTTCATTCAAGTTAAACCCTGCATAATGTTTTAACAGCATAAAGTATAAACTGTAGTCACGAAATATTATGCAGGTTAATTATCTGAGTTTTCACCGGCAATAAAACATCATTGAACTGGGTTTGGTAATATAAAGGAGAGAAGCCACAAACTTTATGGATTTCCCCTCCATCAACTTCCTGTAGTCTCTAATCTAAACCTCCAACAATTCTGGAAAACAACACACCAGAAAAGATAGAAAAAAAACTATTTAAATTCAGAGTCTACTGTCTGTCAGAGTCATAAAAAAGTGAATCTAATATATATTAGTGTTTTGAAAGAAATGTAGCAACCAGCTTAATAAATGAAGGCATTTTTATGATATATTACTACAGACCAGTTCATAAACTTGCTTTAAAATGCTCTAAGACAGTTGTATTTCTTTAGCCTGCTCTATCATTATGGGGCTGCGTGGCGTGGTGTAGTTGGTAGCACTTTTGCCTTGCAACAAGAAGGTCCTGGGTTTAAATCCCAGTATGGGGTCTTTCTGCATGTAGTTTGCATGTTCTCCCGTGCAGACAAGAGTTCTCTCTGGGTACTCTGGCTTCCTTCAACAGTACAAACACAGTCATGTTGGGTCAATGTATAACCCTTAGGTGTAAGTGTGGTTGTTTGTCTCTTGGGTTTCTGTTGCCCTGTAATGGATATGCAGCCTGTCCAGGGTGTACCCTGCCTCTCTCCCAATGACTGCTGGAGATAGACACCAGCACCCCAACTTAGATAAGTTTGGATTTTAGAGATAACTTAAGAAAAGCATTAGTTCTTCAGAGTAAAGCTTCTTTATATTTTCTTCTCTTCACTTATCTTTTTAGACGTTCCTAGTGTAGCAACGATCAACTGTTCTGCATAGCAGATAATTTGTGTTTACAATTCAAATACTTAATACAAATATGTGTCTTTATCCCACTAAAGGGTGCCAGCCCAAGTACTATCAACAGTGTTAGTAAGGTTTGATAGACAAAAGTTTCACTACTCTTTCCAGTTTAATAACGTGTCATTACCTCCATAATGGTGATAATAATCTCACAATTCTTCTAAATACCAATAATGTTCTGAACATTAGCCACTGAGTGTAAAAATTTAGCCACTTCAATCTCATTCCAACTGCCCTGGCTGTCTTTTTTGATGTGAGTGTTGTAAAGGAGGAATGTGCTGCAGGCTTTCTGTCTCTCTACTATGATTTGGAGGCAGTAGGATTGTAAATGCAGGGATGGTGGGGTGGTAGGCCTGTCAGTCAAATAGGACCAACTGCTTTTACCTTTAGCTGGCTTAAACTGCAAGCACCCCTAAAAACCTCTTCTAATAGAGCTTACTGATTGGAAAAAGATCTAAAGAGGGACAGGGCTGTGTATGTTTCTGCAAAGCCTTCCGTTGTGTTTGAAAGGCCCACAGGAAGTCGAAGCTCACTGAACAAAGTAGCCACCAAGGCTCACTTATGCAGAACTTAACTTAAGCTGTAAATAAATATATCTGACTTGCTAGTTTAATGTAAAAATAAACCCACAATTAAGGTGATTTCCAAGACTGGAGACAGACCCAAAGCTCAGACAACAGCTGGCCCTCGTCTACTTGCTAAATATCAATTTACTCCAAAGTCACCCAGCTGCATCACAGTGGTTTATCAGAGCAAGCTGAGCTCTTACATGAATCAAATGATGCATTCATGTACCAACAAATCATTTTGAGACATTGTTTCACAAGCTTTTTCAAAAAATATGACTTCAGTTAACATTAAGACTTTCAAATACCACCATACTGACCAGCATTTTGAAATGACAATACAGTAGGAACTGTTTTTGTTGTTTCCATAAAACCAAAGAAGTGTTTTGCTGGGTACAATTTCCATGTTTCAATTTGAAATACAAAAGGAAGATCCCCTGAAGTCGCAATTTAAAGTGGTGAAGTCAAAGATTTTTCATAAGCCTGAGCTCAAAATCTATATGACTAAAATCTGTTTAAAACTTAGGGATAGCTGCTGTAATGTATTTGCATTTCTAACTGTTTGTATCTCATTAACTCTTTTACACACATATGACTGTACAACCTTTGGGCTAGGGTTGAACATCTGTCTTCAGTGTTTGAGTTTATAAATGCAAAGAATAATACAGTGATTACCTTGTATCGATCAAAACTGAGCACAGTAATTAGCATTACACTAGTTTCCCAATTTGCAACTAGAACATGGTTAAGTTGTGTTTGCTTATATTCACAGATCAAAGTTCTAACTTTAGAGGCAAAGTGGGTAGAGATGCACCAAACACAAATTACTGGTGACCACAATCCAACAATTTTGGTCACCAATGGGTGACCAAAACCAGCCAGCTTGATTGGCCCTCACTGGCGACTGGCCAGCTGGAAACCCAAAAATGTATTTGTTATGTTGTTCATAAACCTGCAATAGAGAAAAAGACAGTAGGCAGGGAGAGACTGGGACTTGCTCCTGGGATTTAAAGTGGACCAAACAGCACTGGTTTCTGTGATCCACCTAGTATTGCATGCTCACTGATGAGAAAATGTAGTATAGGAAATCAATTCAAAATTCCAATCTAAGCAAACGAGGTGACCAAGTCAAGTCAACTCAATTTATTTATATAGCGCTTTTCAGCAACATGGCACTCAAAGCGCTGTACATGAGGAAAAACATTACAATGATAAAGAAAATCAAACACAGAAAAACAAATCAAATGACATTAATAATCCTTGGGAGTTTACTGGTAAGAGCTGGTTCTAATCCAATCTTTCTAATAAAGGTAATTAGCTCATTAAGTCATCTGTGGTAAGGAATTCATCCTGTGCTAGAAGAAAAATTATAATATTAATCCTTGAGGTTGCTGGTATGAGGCAGTAAATAGTAACAGTCATGGGCACTCACTGAAGTCTAAGTAGAGAAGCTGGGTCACTGGTATAAAACATTGTAGTCCAAAACTTTTAAATACTAATAATATTTGGCTTTCACTGGTATGAACTTGTTGTAATAAAATCCTTCTAAGAAATCTAAAAATCTCTGGTCATTGGTGTAAAAACAGCTTTAGTCAAATTTTCAAATACTAATAATATTTGGCTTTTGCTAGTAAAGCTTCTGAGAAATCTGAAAAACTATGAAAAATAATGAAATCACACATTTAGGTAAAGTAAGATAGGAGAAAAAAAATCATATTGCAGGCTCTATTCTTAGCAGAATACAGTCTGAAGAAGTACAAAAAAAACCTCAGCCGGAGTAAGCAACACACACATAAGTAAAGATTTAGCAAGGGTACGGTGGAATCTTGAGGGTGTGAATGTATAAGTCTGTGTGTGTTTGCAAGAATTAGACTGTCAACACTGATAGAAGCGCCATTGTCCTTGAGAAGAGAGGTTGAAGTTTTATCAATTGGCCACATAGTCCTTTCAGCACACAGCTGGTAGGGGAGTGCTGGGGAAGAGCGTCGTGTTTATATAACATCCAGGAGATATTTTGTCGATAGCCAGTTAGCAGAAGTTGCCAAGGCCACACTGGGGCACCAGATTTAGAAAAACAATAAAGGTTGTGGTTCAGGCAGTTGTGAATTTCCAACCACCTTAAGAGTTTTACTGGTATGTCTCAATTGCGAATCCAAATAGCCAAATTTCTGGTACTTTCCGCAGATCTCAACTGTACAACTTCTTCAAGATTATATCCTTTAACCTCTGAGTCCAACTGCTGCCAGGCTGCGATTCTGTCCAAGAATCATGTCCAGCTTGCGATTCTGCTCTCTTAACATTTCAGGCTGAGTGTTGATTGCTCTACAGACTCCATCCAACATCGCAGGCAGCTTTGGAATGCTTTGAACAGCTGCCCACGTTTTGCGAATCACTCGATAAGCCAGGTAACCACCAACTCCAAAAAGCAGAAATCCTGTAGTCAAAAGTCCAAATACGTACACATCTTCTACATCCTCGACCGACTTCGTAGTCAGGCACAAAATCTTCCACTGCTGCCAAGAATCCATTGTGTATCCGGAGAAGAACGTCCCGTCTAGACAAGATGGTTCTCCTTTACACTGTCTTCCCGTCGAAAAAATTAGATCAATTACGTTGAGAGACCAGCTGACCAATTCCATAATTTACAAGTTTGGAGGATATGCCAAGCGAGGCTCTGAGAAAAATACAGACAAATGCAGAAGCAGGGATCAGCAGGAAGGGAGGGAGAGAGAGAAGATGCGTGTGACCAGTGCTTATACATAGTAGATGTTTTCTCCATTGCACCTAACTTTTAGTAGTTTTTTGGGGGGTTTCATTAGCTCTATGTCACCACAGGTAATTAACTTTCAATTTAGCATGTATTTGTTAATGGTCAGAGAACCTCTAAAGAAAGTCCAAGAAACATCATTAGTTGTTATTTTACAGTTTCAGAATCCTGGGCTAGAATACAACAACGACAATAAAGAGCTTTGATGCCTTCTTTCAAATACCAATATTTTATTCTTTCACATCAAAGTTCAGATTTGTTTTCTTCTTTTTACTAGAGCAAAATACCACCTATGATAATGTCCACGCCCTAAATGAAATATGTTTTTGCATGAGCCTGTGTGTGATGTTTTTTCATCTCTTTCTATCTTTTAATTGCTTTAATTACAGACTTACTGCCAGCTTTTCACTCAGTGCTCAGGAAAAAAACAAACTCTTAAGGACATTGAAAAGAAATAGCAAGTGCCTACGCAGACTGCCTCTCTTTCTGTCTCATATCACACACCTATGGCAGTTCCAGTCAGCCAACAGGCTCTTTGATTCTCTGCCTGCAGTGATCAGTCTTTCATCATCTCCTCTCCCTGATCCCTTGTTCCCCTCTTTAGCTCAGCTGGTGCAGAACGTCTCCCTCCCTGTCTCTTCGTCTGTCTCTGTTTGTTTAGCATTGACTGTAGGTGGGAAGCCTAATCTGGAACTTGGAATTAACCTGAATTCATAATTCTTTCTTTCTATCCAACGCCTACAGTAGAGCAGTTGGAGGAAAAATGCAGATCTTTCAGGCATATAAATTATGTTTTTGATGATATATCCTTTATGATGTTTCCTTAAACATGTTAACATGTTAAAATGTTTGTATAAAATCAACCAACTTGGAATTTGCGTTGTTTGCTTCTGTTTGTTTGCACTGGACAGATTCATCATGATAGATCGCAGGTGTGCGTTTTCACACATCCTGTAACACACCTGAAGGTTTTTCAATTGCTTGTCATTAGGGGTATAATTTAAGTCCTTCAAGCGGTTATGATGGATGTACATGCAAAGGAAGGAGAATCTTCAAAGCTAAACTCCAAGTCAATCAATTAAAAAGTAAAGACTTAAGAGTTAAAGATGAAAACCATTAGAAGCATCCATAGCCGCCACTGTATTGTTTAAGATGCCACTACTAGGTGCTTTACTGCAGATGTGAAATGTAATATTCTGAATCCTGATTCTACATCTGTGCCAATCCCTTATCTGGGGGACACAACAACTGTATCCCTCAATTGCTTCAAACCAAGTAACTGTCAAACCACATGACTGATTTAACTTTGTCTTAAGCACTGAACTTACTTATCACTCCATTGTTAAAACCTCAGTCAGTTTTTAATTTTTTTAACTCTAGCTGTTAAACAGGGTTTACCTATTATTTTAAAGCAAAAACATAATGATTACAGGGTGGATGTTTTAAGGTATCTTTAGAATTTTATAGTGGTGATTAGCCAGATCATTGTTGTTACTATTACAGGAAACATCAGTCAGGTATCAACTCTTATATTCTCAAAAAGGTTGCCAACATTTTCAAATCCAACATGTTACGTAACAGACAGGTATTTTTTCAACACATTTTTTTTTTTCTATTTTTCTTAGAAAAATCAGTGTCTACATGTTGGATTCCAATCTAAAACACTGTAAAACCTTTGCTGCACTGGTATTAATCTAGCAGGTGGTGATAACGGTGGCACTAAAATTCAAAAGAAGATCATGTGCATAACTAAAGCAGTGCTAGGCTAAATAATCTCCCAAAGATTTTCCCAGACAGCGTTAATCCAGGTTAGTCTAGATGGGGCCTTAAGCCATCCCGTCTTCCTGGAATGTTCTCCAAACAAAATTAAAACTGACTGAACTTGTGACAGTTGGGGAATACAAGGCACTGTTAAAAGACCAGGAACAGGAAAGAGTTATTCATTGTACTGGTTTATATTTTTAACTTATTTTATTTTGACCTTTTATGGTTTATTTTATTATTTATTGTATGTATGAACGTACCTGTTGTTAGTGGAGCTATAGATGTGCTGTCTTGCTAGGTCCCAATTAAAACAGAGATTTTATTCTTAATTAGGCTTTTTTTGCCTGGTTAAATAAAGGTTAAATAATAAGCTGCAATACATTCGGTTGTTGTGTTGTTTGTGGAATTTGTTTTATTTTTATTGTCACCAGTTTGTCAGAACTGCGTCAAGGTGGACTTGACATGACATCCTGTGGCTGGTGACCTAAAGTCCAATTATATGAAATGAAGGCATCATTTGACTGACAACCACCTAAAGCTAGCTCGCTGATTGACAGGCCTGAGTAAATAGCTAACATGCCTCCATAGAGAATACAGTTTTCTTTTCAATATATTTTGTATTTCCTCTGACTCTATACCTTACTCACTCTGAAAATAGCTAACTCAGTCTTCTTCCTGCACTAAAAACTTCCACACAAGAGTGTTATTCTCATTGTAACCTGGCAGTGCTTACATTTGGTGCTTTTACAGATCAGAAAAATAATGGATTTTTGAGTTTCCAACCTGTCAGGTTTGGTCAACAGACGATTTCTTTGTATATCTCTACATATAATCTAAATGACTCCTACACTTAGTACCCGTATTATGCTCTTGTGATACATGTGAATATGGAACGTAAAAAGCAACACATCCTGGCCTACAGTATCCATGTTCGGCACAATTTATGGATGAAATAATTAGTAAATCCCAGAAAGTCATGAATTGGATTACCTACAGAGAAGATCTAAAAAGAAAATATCACAGCACTGTAGTCTTCATCCAGCTCTACATATATAGACAGAGAGTCAGCCACCATGTGCAACTGCAGGTTTCTGCTGATAGTTGCAGATCCTCCATGTTATTTGAATAGAAATTAGCTAACGCCAAGATGTTTGAAGCTAATGCACAGTGGCCATCAGCAGTACTGCAGTGGAAGCTTTTGATTGGGCTTCACTTTTGACACTGGATGAGTGCTAACATCTTTAATGCATGCAGTCTACGTTTACAGTTGAGAAACCTGTATAATGCTTTGATGGAATCAATGAGCATAAATCAGAAAATAATGAAATGCAGCTACCCCCATGTTTCTCTGAGATTTCCCGGAAGCCCCTGAGGGAGCTAAATGAAGAATCACTGCTCTATTTGAAGTTGTTACCGACTGGAGACTGGGAGTAATAAGCGTTTAGTGACCCAGCCAAAGAAACAAAATATATCTAAATAGATTGACAGCTTCAGCTACACATGCATTATTATTATAATACATTCATATATACATATAATACATTACATATAATATATATAATACATACAATTAAAAACATTAAAGGTTTATTTTGTTTTAGTCACCAAATAAAAGCATTTACAATTCAAATGGTGGTGATATTTGAGAGAGAGAAAGAAGTGTTTAATGCAAAACCTTTGTGCGAACCAAGTGGTTTTCATCACTCAACCTAAAACCTAGCTGAGAGAAATTAATTGATAAAAAACATGGTGTCAACGCAAAACAAAAAAGAATCTCTCTCTCAACACAAAATTAAACCTCATACAGCAGCCCAAGTTGGGATTCTCACAATGTCACATTTTATCCATGCAACTTTGCAAGTCGATTTTAAGGCATTCAGGGTTTCTTTTAAAATGTTCCAAAAATCAGCATATTTAAAAGGTGCTGCTCAAGAAAAATCAAGACTTTAACCTCATAAAGTTGTAGTTACCTCTGCTTTACAGAAGTCCCACCCATGTCCTGGAGGTTACTGCGACAAGCTCAGATTCAGAAAGCCAAAGTTTGATGTTCAACAAACCCACCAATCCCACCACTGCACAGGGTGAGGCTCGTCAGAACTTGCAATCGGATACAAATTAACAGCAATAACACATTATCTGATTGATAAAAGTTAAAAGATGAGAGTGGATAAGTGTAGCCAGATGAGAAGTTGGTACAAGGACCGACTTAATTTCCACAATGATCACTGTTCAGGCCCAAATAATGTAGGCAAATTTCTTACAAAATTATGTTTCTTAAATATTTAAAATACCAGTTCGGTGTGATGATTATTGATTGAGAGTGGTTTGTGCTCATTTTCAACTGATGCAAAAGTTGATAATATATCATTTGTTGACGTGAGAAGAAAGCTGCTGCCTATTAATTTATTTATCCTCTGTAATTCCCTAATCAAATCTCCAAAACACAAACAGTACCTCGAAAAAATATATTAAACTGGACTTTCCTTGTGACTTTGCAAACACAAACTTCAATATATTTTGTTGGGATTTTATTTAATAAATCAAGTGCATCGTTGTATAGTGGAAGAAATATTATGCATTGTTCCCTTTTTTATATACAAACAAAATCTGTAAAAATGGTGCTGTGCATTTGTGTTCAACACTTTTACTGTGATGCCCCTTAAAAATCCATACAACTGCCTTTAGCAGTCACTTAAATAGTGAATAGAGTACACATGTCACTATGAAGGCTGCTGTTTTATGAAGGCCTCAGAGGTTAGTTAGAGTAAATTAGTGAACAATTGGCATCATGAAAACCAAGGAACAAAGCAGAAAGATCAGGGATAATGTTGTGCAGAGGTTTAAAGCATGGTTGGGTTATAAATATCACAAGCAACATCATAGAGCACTGTTCAATCTATCCTCCAAAATGGGATGAGTGTGGTACAACTGCAAACCTTGCAAGAGATGGTCATCCACCTGCAAGGAGACCAGCCAAGAAAAGCAGAAAAGCAGCCAAGAGGCCCATGGTGTCTCTGAATGAGCTGCAGAGATCCATACCTCAGTTGGGAGAATCTGTGGTCAATAAAAAGTCCACAAACTACAAAAATCTGGCCTTCATAAAAGAGTGACAAGAAAAAAGCCATTGCTGAAAGAAAACAATAACAGTTCCTGTTTGCCAAAAAAGTAAACATGTGGAAGAATGTCAAGGTTAGGGTTATTAGGTTATTTAATATTTTTGCCTACATACAAAAAACTATCTTGGGAGAAAAAATGACTCTGAACACATCTACAAAGTGAAATATGGTGGTGGCAGTATCATGCTATTGGGATGCTTTTCATTAGCTGGGACAGAGAAGGTGGTCGATGGTAAAAAGTTAAAACTGAATGTAGGGCAATATCTTCAAAAACGCCACCAAGTGGGGGCCAGGGGTGCTATGGCAACCTCACTGCCCCCTCATTTATTTATTTATTTTCTCATGTATATTTTGTTATCATTAACGACATCATTAACCAGGAGGGGAGGCTGGAAGTTTGTGATTGTAATATGATAAAATGTGAAACAGTTCAAAGGGTATACTTTTACAGGCCACTGTAACTAACCCTGAACATTATATATATATATATATATATATATATATATATATATAACATGTCAGGATCATGTAGGACTCCAACATATGATCTTCATATAGTATAACATCATGTGGGCACAAGCTCCACCCTAATAGTATTAAGAGCCAATACATTCTTCCACTGAGGCGACTTAGGCTCAGTAGGAAGAGTAGTTGTCTTGCAATCAGAAGGTTGTAGGTTCGACTCCAGCTTCCTCCTGCCCCTGGGCAAGGCACTTAACCTCAAGTTGCCTACCGATCTGCTTATCGGTGTATGAATGTGTGAGTGCGATTGGGTGAATGTGGCTCTAGTGTAAAGCGCTTTGAGTGGTCTGTATGACTGGAAAGGCGCTATACAGGGGTTAGACAATGAAACTGAAACACCTGTCATTTTAGTGTGGGAGGTTTCATGGCTAAATTGGACCAGCCTGGTAACCAGTCTTCATTGATTGCACATTGCACCAGTAAGAGCAGAGTGTGAAGGTTCAATTAGCAGGGTTCAATTAGCCCAGTTTTGCTCAAAATATTGAAATGCACACAACATTATGGGTGACATACCAGAGTTCAAAAGAGGACAAATTTTTGGTGCACGTCATGCTGGCGCATCTGTGACCAAGACAGCAAGTCTTTGTGATGTATCAAGAGCCACGGTATCCAGGGTAATGTCAGCATACCACCAAGAAGGACGAACCACATCCAACAGGATTAAATGTGGACGCAGGAGGAAGCTGTCTGAAAGGGATGTTCGGGTGCTAACCCAGATTGTATCCAAAAAACATAAAACCACGGCTGCCCAAATCACGGCAGAATTAAATGTGCACCTCAACTCTCCTGTTTCCACCAGAACTGTCCGTCGGGAGCTCCACAGGGTCAATATACACAGCCGGGCTGCTATAGCCAAACCTTTGGTCACTCATGCCAATGTCAAACGTCGGTTTCAATGGTGCAAGGAGCCCAAATCTTGGGCTGTGGACAATGTGAAACATGTATTGTTCTCTGATGAGTCCACCTTTACTGTTTTCCCCACATCCAGGAGAGTTATGGTGTGGAGATGCCCCAAAGAAGCGTACCACTCAGACTGTTGCATGCCCAGAGAGTGAAGCATGGGGGTAGATCAGTGATGGTTTGGGCTGCCATATCATGGCATTCCCTTGGCCCAATACTTGTGCTAGATGGGCGCGTCACTGCCAAGGACTACCGAACCATTCTTGAGGAACATGTGCATCCAATGGTTCAAACATTGTATCCTGAAGGAGGTGCCGTGTATCAGGATGACAATGCACCAATACACACAGCAAGACTGGTGAAAGATTGGTTTGATGAACATGAAAGTGAAGTTGAACATCTCCCATGGCCTGCACAGTCACCAGATCTAAATATTATTGAGCCACTTTGGGGTGTTTTGAAGGAGCGAGTCAGGAAACGTTTTCCTCCACCAGTATCACGTAGTGACCTGGCCACTATCCTGCAAGAAGAATGGCTTAACATCCCTCTGACCACTGTGCAGGACTTGTATATGTCATTCCCAAGACGAATTGACGCTGTATTGGTCGCAAAAGGAGGCCCTACACCATACTAATAAATTATTGTGGTCTAAAACCAGGTGTTTCAGTTTCATTGTCCAACCCCTGTATAAGTTCAGTTCGTTTACCACTGAGCTTAAATAACTTCACCTCCATGAGTAAACTCTGTATGATGTGTTAAGCTAAAACTTCCTCTGAAATGTTTCAGGCATTGCAAAATATTTAACCCCAGCAGGTCTCCAGAGCTCCATTTTTTTCCATGGGGTAAATGGACATGCTGAGTTGGATTAAAATCAGCTGTGATCCAACATAAATCTTAACATCCACTTTCACACGAAATAAAACACACAAGAGCCCCCCTCTCTTTCCTATGAAATAATTCCAAAACAAATAGTGCTATAATGTGAATTCCAATACCGAGCAGCATTTAGTGACGGCATGGCGAGTAAGTAAACACATTATCAGTTCACTTCAGTCTAGTATTGGATGATCATAACTACAAGCACTGGCTTTGTTAGCTGTCCTGCCTTCATCCTTATAATCCCCAGAAACCATATTAACGTCTTTGAAGATAAGTTACACTCCCTCCTCTTTTTTTTCCTTCCTCTGTCTCCTTTTGACTTTCTACTTGTGAACTTGAAAGATCATTGTGGCAGCAGTGACGGGCTGCACTGGGGGGGCTGCAGGCGGAGTCAGTGAGACAGCGTCGATAGAAACGGATTTATTTCCTCCTCCAGGAGCTCCAGTTCAAAGCAAAGCAAGCGAGCAGACTTCAGAAGTGCAGCAGGACCTGACATGTCCCCCAGCCGGCTTGAGCTGCCTGTCTGCGGGCAGGACTTCCCCCGGGGGCCCTGGGGCCCGGGACAGTCAGGCGGCACCAAGAAAACAATTATGCAGACAGGACAGAAAGCTGTGCAACAGCAACAAACGCACAATCTTAAAAAAATAAATAAATCACTCTAATAAAAAGAGCCACAACCTCACATTTCCAAAAAAATATAATTAAAATCACTTTCTAACAAACCAAGAAAAAAAGATTACTCATTGCTTTATATTTTAGGATCTTAAATCACAAACTCAATGAGGCCCATAAACTATAGAACTAGTGATGTGAAAATGATTCTACCTCCTTGGGCTAAAACTTTTGTACCAACATGTGCCATTCACATACTTCACAAGTGTTTAGGATGCTTGCTTCATACTCTTTAAATATACTTTATAAATGACATTCTGTGCAAATAAAAACACGTGAAATTAACGTCTGCATAGACTTCATAACAAAGGCTCTGAATCTTTTATTTCACATTTATGAACAGAACCTGACCTTTAGATAATTGAATTAATTGTTATTATGAGGTTGTTGCTGTTTTGTGCAACTCATATTTTTTACCTTCTAAAATTTGTTTTAATTAATAATTATACACGACTCCTATTAATTTTGCTCTAATGAATTTATTGTTTTCTATGAGGCCATTTTACAGTGAACCACATGTTTATCAGGCATAAAAAAGTGCTGCTCAGGAATTTCCCTGAGGTCTTGCACCAAACTGTACGCGCATTCCCAAGAGTGGAGTTCTTACCTGGAGCTTCGTGGCTTTCGGAGCGCTGGTGTGCTTTCTCCTGCTGCTCTGCGCAATCAGCGGACTTAGCGATCGCCGTTCAATCTCCTGCGTGGCGTCGGGTAAGCATCGCCCACGGACTGGCTGTGTTCAGGGGAGTTTAACTCTGAGCAGCTATAATGCTGTGTCTCTGCCTCCACTTTGGAGCATGTCGGCGTCTCTTCAGGCTCCTCCTTGGTGAGCAAAAAACAGAGTTTGTGATTTATTTTCTCCGCCCTGAAAGAGAAACCGATTAACGTCTGCCAGGTAGGCTATCAATTAACGTGCTGCAGGTTACGACTCGACTCTGCCATCTAGCGTTCGCATGCGTGAACTGGCATTTTTTTAAAGGTTGGAGGAGTGAAATCCAAGGAAATATTGTAAATGAAACTGGTCTTTACTGTAGGTTTGTTTTTCCAACGGTAAATTGTAAAGTAATTTAAAGTGATCTATTTACTAGCTGCACTTTTTAAAGTAAGGAAAGTAAAGGAACTCGGCTGCTAGGTTGTTCCAAACATCTTGGAGAACTAACCACAGATCTTCTGTGGATGTAGGCTTTCTCACGTCATTCTTTCTGTCTCTTCATGTAACCCCAGACACACTCCATGATGTTGAGATCCGGGCTCTGTGGGGGCCATACCATCACTTTCAGTAAGTCTTGTTCTTATTTTTGCTGAAGATAGTTCTTAATGACTTTAGCTGTATGTTTGGGTTTGATCACTTAGCATTTTGTAAATTGATAAAAATAAACAATCATCATTCAATGCTTTATTTCTGAAAGCATTCTTTGCTTACAGCATTTTTTCACACCTGCCTAATACTTTTGCACAGTAATGTATGTATATACTGTATATATATATATATATATATATATATATATATATATATATATATATATATATATATATTCACGAGGAGCCAACACAGAAAGAAGCCTGCAAACCAGCAGTTCAGGTGCATCTCAATAAATTTGAATTTAAATAAAAAGTTGTTAAAAGTTAAAATCAATTTCAATAATTCAATTTAAAAATTGAAACTACTAAAGATTTATTTCAAATACATGATCCAAATACAGTTTCAAATATTACAAATAGAGTGATTTTAAGCAGTTATTTTTGATAATTTGATTTTTACAGTTTACAGCTAATGAAAAGCCCAAATTCAGCTTCTCAGAAAATATGAATACTACAGAACACCAATGAAATAGGAATTTCATACACAAATATCAGCCTACTGAAAGGTTTGTCCTTGTACTGTACGGTATAGGCACAAAACTTGGTCTAGACTCCTTTTGCATGAAGTCAAAATAGAAATATTCTTTACTGTCCCACAGTGGACACATTCAAGTGTATCAGCAGAAATGTGAAAGGCAAGCATGTAGATTCACACAAAGGTAAAAAAATAGAAGTAAAGAATATATATATATATATATATATATATATATATATATATATTATATATATATATATATAATTTTACTGCATAAATGTGGCATGGCATAGAGATGATCAGCTTGTGGTTCTGCTGAGGTGTTAAAATACTGCAGGTTGCATTAACTGCGAGCTTTATCTAAACAGTGTGTGATTGCTTCAGGTCAGGTTCAGGTCAGGTGAGTTTGTGAAACCATGGTCATTAAAGCAGGTATTTCCACTTTGGCAATGTGAGCAAGTCCTGGTGAAAAATGAATCTATCATCCCCATAATCATCATCATCGATCACTCCACACCCATCTTCTAGATTCTGGGGCCTTGATTTCCAAATGAAAGGCAAAACTTACTTTCATTTGTAGTCACCATCTTCTACACCTTTTTCTGCAATATATTTCCATTCCACTCAATGTTCCATTAATGTGTTTGGATACAGCACTCTGTAAACAGACAGTTTCTTTAGCAATGACCTTTTTGCTGTTTATGCTCATTGTGCCTCTCTGCTGAAACTGTTAGAGTCATGCGGTCTTCTCCTTGATGGTTTAAGCCAGAATATCACATTTCTGTCTTAAAAATCCATTTTTTGCTGGTATTGTGTAATTTTCATTGTTTTTTAGTTTTCTTAGCTGTAAGCAACAATGATCAAGATAACCAAAAATAAACACTTGAAATGTATCACTTTTATCATAAATCTAGGTAACATATGAATTTCACTTTTTGAATTTTGTTATTTATATAATAGCACTTTATTTATATAGCCTATAGAAATAAATAAAACCAGACAAATTAAATATATGGGGGAACAGACAATATTGCTTAAATTCATAGATTTTCTGTTCATTCTTAAAACTGTATTAAAAATAGATTTTGCTATACATACAGTTACCAATCGTATGGATGTCTAATAAATTTGCTATATACTCATCACCACATATTTAGCATGTACAAATTTTAGGAGTTGTGATTTCTTTAAGGGAGACCAAGTATCAACCATAGCTGTATTAACCAAAGAAAGAAAGTAAAACTTTAGGAAAACAGTTAAACTGTACTATGTTAAAACAGTTGATGGCCATAACAGAGTTTGTAAGTTAACAGCCGTTGATAATGCAGTTCAGTCTCAGCTACTTTATTTCACTCGAGCAGTACCGCTGTATCCTGAGTTTATTACTGTTTATACACAGCAGAACATGACAGGAGCCAAACAGAACTCCAGCTGTGTTTCACAGGATAAACAATAATCACAACATTTCTCATGCATTATCACCATTTAAGTGCTTTGCATGAATCGCCTTCCCATACACTTAAAGACTCACCTTCAGATGATGAATGTCTTTGAAACAGAAGGCATCAATTAGTTTGAGTGAGTCTTTGATGCTGCCGACCGGTGCCTGGTGTCTGAATTGGACTACAGCTTGGACTTTAGTCTTCTTCCCCCTCCTCTAGCTTCCCCTTTTCTCATCCACAGGAAGAATAAGATAAAAGAGGGGCTTTGAAAACACTAGGAGTCCTGTAATTACTCACTCTTCCTCTCTGTGTGTCTGTCTTCTTCTCTTCTTTCCTTTTGCTCCAGGTTTTTGTTGGTATTTTTTCTCTTCTCAAGTACTTATATTTTTTTCTTTCAGTCTCAGTCTCATTTTCAATCAGGTCCTCATTCCCTGCCCCTCTTCTCTTTTCCGTCTCCTCCTGTGGAGCCCCATTAAAGTCAATCCAGGGCTTCCTGACTAAAAAAAGAGGATGAGAGGAGACAGGGCAAGATGAAAAGAGAGGATGAGCAGAGGATGACACGAGAGATGAGTTCAGAAGGCTGTACAGAAACACATTTGTGTACAGCACAAAAATGTCATTAACTATGACAAATGGTGTTACAACAACACCTCTTAGGCCTCGCAAAAGTATGAGAGCAAGTAGTTTGTATGGAGACAAAGTTAAAAAAAGATTCACAAATAACAATGATACAGATATAATTAAAGACTTTGTACTAGTTTTGATCCTGTCTACAGTCAGACCACACCGATCCTTCACCATCCTGCCCTCTGCATTGCTGACGCTGCACCTACAGTTTTATCACTGACCACCAGAGACTCTATTGAAACTGCCTTGTATTCATACCTTTTGAGCTTTTTAACATTTGGTCAGATAACAACCCCAATATTAGTGGATTTTATTTCGATTTTATCTGACAGACCATTAAAAAGTATCACACATTTGTGAAATGGAAGGAAAAGGATTCAAGGTTTACACAAAAAAACTGAAAAGGTGTTGCACAAATTTGTATTCAGCCTTTTGAGCCAATCCTTTACTTTTCACTTTTGGCTTCCTTTACAGCAGCAAGCCTTCTGGGTATGTCTCGACCAGCTTGTTTGCCCATTTGTCTTTGCCATATAAGCTTGCCACATATTCTCAACTGAAACTAGGTCTAGACTTTGACTGGGCCTTTCTAACACATGAATATATTTTGATCCTAAACAATTTGTACAGTTGTAATTAAATTCAACATTGCTCTGTGAAATAAGCAAAGCTTGGGATGTTGATTTATTAGCTGACCCTGCTTTCCTTGATCTTCATGATGCTGTTTGTTCACAAATATTCTCCAACAAACCTTGGAGGCCTTCACAGAACAACTGGATTTATAATAAGAATAAATTACATACAGGGGGATTATATTTGATAATTGGATGACTTCTTAAGGCAACTGGTTGCAGCAAATTTTATTTAGAGTTTTCGGTGTCAAGGGGGAAAAATATAAATCCATGTCAAATTTTTCCCACTTCAACTGTAAATAATTTTGAAATCTATGTTTTATTTTCCTTCCACCTCACATCTATCAGCCACTTTGTGTCAGTCAATCACATAAAATCCCAATATAATACATTGCAATATATGGTTATAATTGCTGGTTAATTAATAATTGGTTACAAAAATGTGAAAACGTTAAAGTTGTATAAACACTTCTGTGAAGCACCGTACACAGTCAAGCTCAGTTTTCCAAAGCTGGCCATTGTTGTTTTGCAAAGATGATGTTTTTTGATGCAAATACATTGCCCAGCCATTTTCTTTTCCTTATATCACTGATATAAGGGAAAAAAACTTTAACATTAAAGGTTGTGAATTATCCTTCACAATTGTACTTGCCCACAATCATTCATAGAGAACATGAGTTTCAAATGTTCAGAGATGCATGGCAGCTGCCTCAGAATGGGTGCTGCAGCTCAACATAAACAAAAGTCTGCCGAGCCATAAATTGTTGCATGATGCCAGAAGGTTTTGATGCCAAGACATCCAGATTTTTCTGCATAAAAAAGTTCTAAGTCAGGGTATTGACTTGGAGGCTATAAGTGTGGTCCACCTGTAAAGATGGCAAACTAACATATATGCATATAGACAGTGTGACATAGGAAATGCTTCTTATTATCACAACCACAGGGCATTCTATGCAACCTCTTACATGATTTCCAAGTAGATATAATTACACTAGCAAAATCTTTCCAGACTATTTACATTATTTGCATCCTCATGGGTAGTAATTCAAACACAAATTACTGATATGGAGCAGATATATATAATCTTTATTGTTGCCTGACACAATTAAATATGTTTTTGTTATATAAAAAAAAATCATCCCTGAAACCAGCTTTCCACAGACTCTGTGACCTTGTTATTACCCCCTTTAAGTCTAGGCCACACAGGGACCGTCTATGAGAACACACACACGCATACAGCTTCTAACTACCCTTCAACGTGGAAGCAAAAAAGCGGTTGCCATGGAAACTGTCATGTCAGCTAACCTATTTTTGTATGAACGAAAGACATTGGGGGATGAAAGAGAGGAGGTGTGTGGTGTTGGCACCTGAAGATGGAACCCCTCCCATCCCTGCCCTTTCTTATTTCTCTCAAACATGCACATTCTATGAATTCATTATATGTTTTTTTTCTTCGAGATGATGGGTATGAGAATGCTATAGAGTTATAGAACACTTTTTTTCTTGACACCATAAACATCAGAATTAAGCAGGGTGCAATTAATAGTTGTCATGTCAACAGATTCTCCTATTTGAGCTTTAAATCACTGGAGCTCCTCCAGGGTTCCAATGGACCTTTTGGCTGCTCTCTGAATATAATCTTGCCCACGGTTGGTTTAGGCTAGACCGCTTTTAGTTTCTCAATTACTTTAACCCTGACCTTTCTGTCGTACCCACTTCTCTTCTTGATGCTGTTTGTTCACTAATGTTTTCTTTGACCTCTGAGGTCGTCACAGGACATCTGTATTTATACTGAGATTAAAGTACACATATGTGCACTCTCTGTACTACTTATGTGGCTTCTGAAGGCAAATGTTTGCAATGAATTTTATTTAAAGGGCATGAGAATAATGGGGACTGAATACATTTGTATGCACACTTTTTCAGGTTTTTACATGCTAAACAATTTTGAAAACCAATTTCACTTCACAGTTATGCACCACTATGTGTTGGTGTATCACAAAAAATCCAAATAAGATATACTGAAATTTCTGGCTTTAACATGAGACATTTTTAAAAAGTTCAATGGTGTGAACAGCTTTTAAAGGACAGTACTTTACTAAATTGAGCCTTTACTTTTATTATAGAACATTTATGTTCTGTGAATCTGCATCATTATGGAGTAAGGGGGGAGTCAGGTTTAGCCTAAACCGGCTCAGTTACGGTTGAGGTGCAAACACACCCTCCATTTCTGCTACCTGTATGACCCCCTCTCTTTTCCAATGGTTATGGTCAATCTGACAGAGAGAGGTATCCCAATCGTTGTGGTTTTTAGTATAACAATGGCCATCAGTGGGCTCTAGATGGACAAACTGTCTACTTTTAAGGCTAGGCTTAAAACTTTCCTTTTTGATAAAGCTTATAGTTAGAGTGGCTTAGGTTATCCTGAGCTATCTCTGTAGTTATGCTGCTATAGGCTTAGGCTGCTGGAGGACATAATGACCACTTTCACCCTCTTCGCTACATTCTCACACTACTCTTCAATTTTGTATTATTTGCTGTTATTTCAGCTTTTAACTTTGTTCTCTCTCTTTTCTCTTCCTAGAAGCAACACCTGGCCTGACTCTGTGTCTACCTGTAACACCTTTCTGGAGAGGGGCATCGTCCAAGCTTCTGCTGGCAACAACTTAATGCTCACCCTCTACCGATGATCCACATGGCCCTGTCTTTTAGTGTTTAACCCTTTCTCTCTCCTAGACATAGCTACTGACTGAGCTTTTACTGTAACTAGCTCTATGTGCTCTCTTCAGACTCTAAACTTGAAAACTGGCTCAGAGTTTATCTGTTCTTTCTTTCTAGGTGAAACGACTAAAAAAGCTACATCCATTAACATTTACTTTTCCTTCCCATAGGAAGTACTCCTGGATCAGTGCTTCTTTGTTCTCTTTGTGTCTCTGCTCTGTTCTCTCTAACCCCCAGTCGGTCGTGGCAGATGGCCGCTCACACTGAGCCTGGTTCTGCTGGAGGTTTCTTCCTGTTAAAAGGGAGTTTTTCCTCTCCACTGTCGCTACATGCATGCTCAGTATGAGGGATTGCTGCAAAGTCAACGCCAGTGACTGTCCACTGTCTCTACATGTTCATCCGGGAGGAGTGAATGCTGCAAGTCACTGACTGGATGCAATCTGCTGGGTTTCCTTTCCTTAGATTGAAAAACTTTTTATCCAATTTGAATAAATAACTGAATCTGACTGCACTGTTCAATGATTAAGATTAATTGGAATGTATGTACCTGACTTTTGTGAAGTGCCTTGAGACGACATGTGTTGTGAATTGGCCTATATAAATAGACTGAATTGAATTGAATTGAATTGAATCATTATAGGGTAATATGTGCATTAATAACGCATGTTGGTCCAGTCTCAACAAGTGTTGCGGTTCAACAGCATCCACCTTTTTTTAATATTGATGAGACTGCATCCCACAGACTGCATTGTACCTACCCATGCTGAAACGGACTGAGGGCAATTTTCATCCAACAATCTTTTTTTTCACCTCTCATCATAGTTGCACTCTAATTCTGAATCATTGGCTGTGGAGAATTGTATTAGGCAGATGAAACACGCTGAGCGCAACAACATGAGAGGGAATGATAAAGAGAGCGAAGAGAGGAGAGCAATGCACACCATGAGTGTGGGCCTGCTGCCAGCGCTTGTGGGCCGCTGCAGCAGTGAGCATTCAACAGCGAGGTCTGACAACAACAAAAACTCACATGCTTTAAATGGTTGATTTGCTGTCACGTTGCTATGTTGTGTGGCTAAAAATAAAAATAAACCCATGAGAAATGACAAGTTTGTGCAGATGAAACACGAGGGGTGCTCCGTCTTTCAACTGAGATGGAAAAGTGCAAGGAGTATTGAAGTCAACCCACCACCATTGGCTCTAACACTCCCCATGGCTTCTCTAGGCTTCCTGTTTTTGTTTAATAATTTGTAAATGCTTTATTATTTAGTCTGATTACTGTGGGGCTGTTCTGTAATTATGCCTCAATATTGCTGAGAACTTCAGTCAGATTAGTTCAGAATTGAAATATGAGTAAAGTAACTATCTGCAAACATGTTAGAGTGTTCAAGGTTGTGCCTGAGCGTCTCAATCAAATTCAGCTTCAGACTTTGAGTAAACAACTCTAAATATTTTATTAAAATACGTTATTAAAATACAACAATTTAATTGTAAACATAAATCAACAAAACTTTAACAACACTTGCTTTAGTGTAGACAGTCACCTCTTCTGTATACATAAGCTCCAATGACTAATCAACAGACAAGCTCACATGCTCCCTTCTCACTGTATTCCTAAAGCAGTCCACCCTTGGGTTTTCATCGTGGGTGGTAAATTGCTGGCCCACCCCTCAACCAGGAAGGCGTCTGTATAAGTCTAAGACCCCCCCCACCAACACACACACACACACACACACACACACACACACACACACAGAAACACACACAGACAGACATTTGTTCTAATCAGTCCCTAGCCCTCCTAAATGTGGGAGCATTGCGAGTCTGAACAGGTGGGCGAGCAAAGTAGGGATATAGTCATGACTGTAAACCCACCAACACACACACTGTCTTCTTCTCAACACATCAGCGCACATTACTTGGACTTAATATCAGTCTCATCATTTGCCAACAAAACTTTCTTAATTCTAACAGCAACACAACTATATTGTGAAATGTAGAGCTTTAATTATTGAGACTTATGAAGTTGCAGTGGAAAATTCCTTTGTTCTGCTTTCAGCAGTTTGTCTAGTTTCTATTGTAAGCGTCTCTGGAAATGTTTAAGTGTCACCATTTAATTTGGGTTTGACATGCTTGTCATCTTTAATTGTGTTTAGTGAGGGAGTGACTGTTTTTGTGACTCACAGCATTATCACATATACACAAAAACCTTAAAAGTATGGGTTTTGAAAAATAAATAAATACACTGAAGAACAAATGAGGCAAAAAGGGAGAAAAATATGATTAATAATATAGAAAAAACATATTAACCTAAATCTTTGCTTACAGAATCCATGACCCTATTGTGCAGCAGTAAGTACAACTACAGGTTATTTCAAAATTAATGGCAGACCTTGTAATAATGTGTTGAAAAGCCTTCATATTTGTTTTTTATTCACATTTACTGACCCCAAACATACCAGTCTTTGGTGCAGCTCGGACATTTTTTAACCTCACAACATTTAATAATTCTTATTAACATTATAAGAATTATTGAAGTCTTTGCAGTCCTTTAATTGAGATTTTGTTCACAGACACCAGTCCTGATAATCTTTGTTTTCCTCTACATGTACAGCCCTGCCTCTAGAACAAGAAATTCTGATTTCATTTTCATATCAGTTGTTAATCACAGAATTACACACTCATTATCTGCTGTCATGCAACAGTACATGCATAAGCAGGCTATTTTTATTCGGTTTGTATAATTTTAATTTCTCTCACCATCCATCCATCCACTTTTTTCCATCTCTGTTTTTTGTAACCTACAAAAAATGATTCTGATCCCTGTAGAAATGTTTATTATAAATTTACACGGAAGCTTTCTAATTCCATTTTAAAATGGAATAAAAAAAAAGAATTAAAACTCTGGAAGCATGAGTTTGGAAAGAATTTTGGGAGGAAAATGAATAGGAACTTTCGGGGATTCCCACCAGGTGGCGCCTAAAACCACTTTTTTTTTTGCTGATTGTGGTTACTAAGGTAATCGATAGGATGTCATCTTCTGTCACAACAAAAAGAAAGAGGGCTTAGCCAGAAACTAAAGAACTAAATCCTTTTGTTGTTTATTTTAATGCACTTTGTGCACCTAGCTCGATGCGGTTTAATAAAAACAAAACCAAACTGGACAAAAACTGCACATTTTCTTTACATGCTGCAATACGAGGGCTTTGAGAGCAACTATCCGAAGAATGCATGTCTCATGGTCAGACTGCGATTGTGAGCAGGGGGGAATGGTGCGAGACCAGACTCGTCTTTTTTGATCAGTTTGTGTGTAGAAAACATGAAATGACGTTAACTGATGGGCTGAATGCATCCATGTGGTGGGTTTCAGGGCTTTCTGCCTGGGGTGCATGAGCGCGCACGCCGCAATTGTTGATGGGCGCGCGGAAAATGATGATGAGAGCGTGACCTCACCGCTTTCTGCACAGCTGCTGGAGAAAGGAGGAGGAGGAGGAGGCAGTGAGAAACAGAAACACGCTGAGGGAGACAGACGGAGACCCAGAACAGCAGAGAACGCTCAAAACACAACAGGAGCTTCGTATTGGCAAAAAAAGGGGGTAGACACCATCGAGTGGCATCCCTGGGCACCTTCTCTACCACCTGGGTTTACCTCCCAAAATGTTCTGTTATTCCCAGAAAAAGTCCCTGCGGCGCATCCACGCACACTGAAGCCCAGATGCTCACCCTCTCCGCCGACATGGACGACTCTTCGTCGCTGCTGGATCTGCTGGAGTGCTCGGTGTGCCTGGAGCGCCTGGACACCACCGCCAAGGTGCTGCCGTGCCAACACACCTTCTGCCGCCGCTGCCTGGAGAACATCGTCAGCTCCAGGAACGAGCTCCGCTGCCCGGAGTGCCGCATCCTGGTGGACTGCGGGGTGGACGACCTGCCGGCCAACATCCTCCTGGTTCGCCTCCTGGACGGGATCAAGCAGCGGCCGCAGCGAGGGAGCCCAGGAGGAGGAGGAGGAGGCGGCCGGCAGTCTTTAGCCGGAGGTGCACTGCATGGATACGCAGCCGGGATATCCGCCTCCCCTCCGGGAACTGCAATTAGAGAGCTGCCCGTGGCGACCAGGAGCTCCCCTGTCAAGGTTAGTCACTTTCCGTTCATGCACATGTGCTGCTTTGCCAAAGCAGGTTATCTTGAACTTTTGATCCTTTGAACAACATAAAATACAAAACGCAACTTTATGGACTTTATGCTGCAGCCGCAAAATTCTAAGTTTTTCACCAGGGACATTTCTGACTATTATAAGAAGTAACTTCAGCAATGAGTGTATCTAAAGAGGGATGTTTTAAAAGTTCATTAAGGAGTTCATCTTCAAAAAACATAGTGACTGTTGGAATGATGTGATCAGAAAAACACAATGCTTTGCCAAACAAATCGTACTCATTATGCTTGTTCACATATTGCTACGTCAAAACCGCAAACTTCAATGTGTGCCTGAGGAATTTTATGTGATAGATCAAGTGCTTAACTGTGAAGTGGGAGGAAAGGATGAACAATTTTTGACCTATATGTCAAGCATCGGTGAAATACATAATGTTTAGAGGGGAATGTATAGGCCTACTGCACACAGCATCCACAAGGTGAGGCATGTTGGTGGCAGCATCACAAGAGAAAGGGAAGCTGGTCAAAGTCTATAGGATGATGGATGATACTGGGCAACACTGGAAGAAAAGCTGTTAGAGGCTGCAAAACACTTGAAGCTGGGGTGTACGTCAATCTCCCAGCAGGGTAACAAAAAAACACATTCAGAAATACAGTAGAATGGTTCAGATCAGGGCTGTCAAACTCTAGTCCTCAAGGCCCGGTGTCCTGCAACTTTTAGACCTGTCTCTGGTCCAACACAACTGAATCAAACGGCTGATTTGTCTCCTCAGCATGCAATCAAATCCCTGCTACTGACCTTATGATTCAGTTCAGGTGTGTTTAGGCAGGAACACATCTAAAAGTAAGTAAAACTTTATAAAGCACCTTTCAAGACATAGATCACAAAGTTCAGTAAAGAAGAAACTAAATGCATTAAACATTAATACAACAAATCAGTTCATTATAAGCAATTGTAAAAATATGAGTTTCTAGATTATTTTTAAAAAACTCAAAAGGTCCACAGACTTTAAACTAAAGGGTAGAGTTCCTGAGTCCTGGAGCTACTACTGAGAAGGCTCTGTCTCCTTCAGTTTTTAGCCTGATGTGTGACACAACCAGCAGGTCTTGGTCACATTACCTTAGGGACCTGCTTGAAACATACAGATGTAAGTTCTGCATTCAAAAGTCATAAAAGGTACCCTGAAGGATTAGAGTTTGACATCCGTAGTTTAGATGAATGGTAGTCATGTGTTAGCATGTCCCAGTCAAAATCCAGACCTAAGTTATGACAAGACTTGCAGTCCGTTTGAGCTAAAGAACAGTGCAAAATTTTTGTTTTTTGAAATGTGAAGCTGGTAAAGACATACCCCAAAAGACTTGCAGCTGTAATTGCATGAAAGCATCGCCTTGCGACAGCTGGCTGGAAATGCAAGACAACATTTTTGGGATTTAATTTTTTATTTAAAAAAAGGAAGAGCATGTATAGGTTTTTCTTCCACTTTGCAATGAAATACAATACATTGACGTTAGGATTTGTGACATCACAAAATCTGAAAAGCTTGAAATACTGTGGACATTTCCGTGACACTGTATAATAATGGTGTCTTTCCTGCCTTTGAGTTGATGTACACTACTGGTCAATAGTTGTAGAACGCCTTTCTCATTTTATGGTTTTCTTTATGTTTATGACTATTTTCATTGTACGTACATAGATTCACACTGAAGGCATCAAAACAGTAAATGAACACATATGCAATGATGTAGCAAACAAAAAATTGTAAAAGAACTTTAAATATATTTTATATTTTAGATTCCTTAAAGTAGCCGCCCCTTGCTGCGATGACTGAAATATTAACCGTTGGCCGTCTCTCAATGAACCTCTGGGAAGTTCTGTCAAGACTCTTTGGAAAACCATTTCAGGTGGTCACCTCACGACTCATAGAGAGAATGCCAAGAGAGCAAAGCAGTAATCAAAGCAAAGGGTGGCCAGTATAAAGAATCTAAAATATAAAAATGTTTAGAGTTATTTCACACTTTTTCTTTACTACATAATTCCATGTGTGTTCATTCATAGTTTTGTTGCCTTTGGCGAGAATCTACAATGTAAATAGTCATGAAAATAAAGAGACCCATTAAGTGAGAAAGTGTATCTAAAACACTTTGGTAGTGTATCTGAAACTGAAGTAATGTGAAAGAGGAGAATAAGGGTTTTCTGTAAGGACGGACCTAAAAGGTCAGGGTCAGTGTGAGATTTAATTTCCCACACTCAGACAGAGCGAAGTGGGAGTCATGTTTACTTCCTGTGCAGTGCATCCAGTAAATTGTCTTGTGGCCGTGGCATGTGGAAGAATGTGGCTCCAATGTGGCAGTAAGGCAGCACAATGTGATGCGAGCATCGAGCTGCAGAAATGTTGATTGCTATTTTTTTCTTTAGGAACAAGTCAGATTCTTGTGATGA
This sequence comes from Crenichthys baileyi, assembly GCA_036173005.1. Lineage (NCBI taxonomy): Eukaryota > Metazoa > Chordata > Actinopteri > Cyprinodontiformes > Goodeidae > Crenichthys > Crenichthys baileyi. The sequence goes on along the minus strand of JAHHUM010002923.1, from coordinate 387,163 downwards.
GGTAGAAATACTCTTGGGCATTGACTGTATTTGTCACTTACAATAATAGGTTTTGATGTAAAGTTAAAAGGTGCTGAAGATGATGAAAACTCCAACAGTGTAGTGCTTTGTGAATTGTAATTAGTGATGTCAGTCAGATGCCTGTCAGTTGGACATATGGTCTAATTTTTCCTCAGTCAGCTCTTATTGATGATCGCCAGGTCAAATGCTAAAAATTCAGGATTTTTTCCGATTTTAGCTAATAAAGAAATGCTTTCATAACAAGAAGTCCCATCATTTTCAGTCTATAAATGCATCAACCAACAGCAGGTTGGTTCTCTCTTTGAGTTAATTAAAAATCAGATAATAGCTACAAGCTACATGACATATGCTTTGAGGCAGAAGTGAGGTTAGTTTTGTAGTTCCTTCATTATCTGTTGGATTACTGCCACTGTCAAACAACACAGAGAACGTTTATCTCTTTTTGTGTTCTATTGAAAAGAAGTGAATTAGTCAAAACCTGAATCGGCAGCTAAGTCTCTTTTAGCCCGAAGAAGCCGGATCTGCGCATCTTGAACAGAAATAAACCACTGGATCTACAGCAGTGCAGAAAGCCCACCAAACTCTTGTTGTGACCGAAAGGGTTGCAAAGAATTCTTGGCCAAGTAAAGGTATTGTCTTTAGCTTTCTTAACCCAAACTCCTGCTCTGTAGCTGACTTGTCAGGCATGCCTGCCATTGATTGAAGCACTGTAGCGCTTTAGTGTGATGAGGTGCCGCAGCAACAGTAAGAGTCATTCATTCATCACAAAGAACAGGAATCTAAACACAGAATTTAACTTTAAATTACAAAAGGAAAGTAAAAGCTAAAAAATAATTTTTGACAAGGTTGTATCTGTTGATGCATTTATGTTTAGGATAGTTTTTTTTTTGTATTTTAAGCACATTTGAATTCACAGTTAAATGTAATCAAATGTACTACTACTGTAGTAATCATCTGCCAGTTCTTTTAATGTGATTTTTGGAAGCTGCTTTAGGGTTAAAAGTACAGTTCAGAATTTTTAAAGTGGTGTTTAGTTAATATTTTACCTGCAGTAGATAATGCTCTTGGCATCTTGATTAAATATAAATCTAGATTAGTTGTGTTTTGGAGGCTGAAGCTAATGGTTAGAGTGCTATGTTCAAAGACCAAATTGAACTTCAATTATCATAAAACAACTCCAAACTCAAAATGTTAGTTGTTTATCCAGAAACTATTGCAGGAACTTTTAAACAGTTGTGGTGTTTGCACTGGGTGTTTATTAAGCAGAATCCACTGATTATTTGGAGTTAAGAGGCACTTTCCCACCACTGATCTTCCTCTGTAAAACATGTGCTGACAATATAACATATAAAGTGTTTCCAGTGTTCCAGTGTTTCAAAGTAACTCTCTAGTATCAATATAAAGTGGTGTAAAAAGCAAAAATACTTCATCAGTATCAGTAACGCTACTTTTTGGAGTTTTACACTGCCCTACTTTTCTATTGGGTAGTTACTATAGGCATACCAATATATTTAGCTCACAAGACAAAATTATACATAAGGCTGGGTTTTCGAGAAAAGATGAGAATTTAGCAAATTATTTTGTGTTCTCACAAATAGAGTAACAATTTGACAAATTACAAAATGTGTTTAAAAGAATCTGTTATCAGTGAAGAATTGTCCAGATCAGGTTTGAACAAGATTAGCCCTTTGATGTAACATCAGTAGAAAGCTCTGAAGTACAGGCTAACTTTAGCATTGATAGAGGCTAACGATTAGCCAATCACAGTATTCTCATAGTGCTTACAAATTGTTGATATCTTAAATGTCAAAATTTCTGTTCCACTACATACCAAAGTAGAAGTCTACTTATGCTCTTTTAACAGAACCCCACTTCAAAAACTCCAAGCTATCCCCATCACACATGTAAGTAATAAAATACAAACAATGCAGACTAATGTCTTCGTTGTGGCTGTTCTGTTCTTGCTTTAGGGCCTCTGTGGGAAGCACTCCAGTGTGGACTTAGCTTTTATTGCCTCACACACAAGTGTACACACATGCCTATAACCCAGTAACCCCTCTGCAATGGCCTGCAGTCCCTTTGCCCAAGTCTCCTGTAAGCACTCTCAGGACCAAGGCTTCGTGATAAAAGTGTAAATTAATCTCCTCTAAGTGTGAAGAGGACCCCCATGCATTCTGGGTTGTAGATCCCCTTGCCCACAAAGAGCAGGGGCCGTTTTAAAGGAGTTAACTCAGCCTTTGTGTAAAACATTCATCTAATATGACTGCATACACAGACACAGTTCGTGAAGGAGTCAGACAGGTGAAAAAGTGAGCACTCTGAATCAAGTATGAAGGTTTGTACATGAGAATGGATGTGTTGCCATGGAAAGGGAAGCAGAGGAAAAGCATGCTGAATCAGCGGCGTGAGCAGCTATTCCTCCAGCTGTGCTCTTTTACGCTCTACTGCATGCACTGTGATTTGACCAGTTAAAGCCTATTAAAGCAGCACTAACAAAAATCGAGATTTTATTTAGGTAATGTTGAATGTAATCTACTCTTTTTAATGTCAGATGTTATGCTTAGGTATTACTTTGAGTCATTTGTGCTTTCTAACTCAAATTTTTAACCTTACTTGAACACTAAAACCTTAGTAACCTTTTGAATTACTAGATCTCTTACTGAAATTGCATATGACCTTTTCTCTAATTTTAAATGTGAATCAGCCAATGGACAAAGCTCTGATAAACCTTAGTTATTGTCTACTTAATCAGTCATGATGATTTATTTCGCAGTTTTTACAGTCTTCTAAAAATCACATTCAAGAAGGACAGCAAATAAAAAATGTTGGTATCAAAAAAAAATGTTTGGCGTTAAGTAGGCTTGTCAGATGCTGGTCCCTCTGAGACTATGTATGAGGCGTGTTAGCGAAAAAGGACCGTAACACACCAACCTTACCAACTTAAAGTAGGAGGCAGGAAATTAAAAGTGCATTCAGTTGAGTTGGAATGCTGGAGCTTCATTCCACTGCAATGGTCCTGGGTGCATTGGGGGGCAGGGAGCAGTACTATAAGGAAAGCAATCACAGAAGCTGCTAATGCTGCTGAGAAAATCAGCTTCCGGGTAAAAATAGAGCAGATCTGGATGGCCAAGTCTCCTACCCAGAGAAATATACTTCTGATTAACTCAGGGTGAGATTTTTTTGTACCAGAGTATCTAGTTGCAAAAGGTCAAAACATTAAGTGAGGGGCATTGCCTGGATAGTTACATAAAGAAATATTTTTACAATGTCCTGCCACTGTATTCATGAATGTATTTCCATTTTGCCAGGTTACAACCACAAACCTGAATGTATTTTATTGAGATTTTGTTAACTACCAACACAAAGTACAGCATGGCTCAAGCTCAGTCCGACTGGATGGAGACAATCAGTGAACATCAATTTCTTTTGTTGCCAAGCTTTCTCAATGTATTGAGGTATGAACTTTGACTAAGCAATTCAATACATGAACAGTCTTTGATCTAAACCATTAATTTGTAGCTCTGGCTGTATTCAATTCAATTCAATTCAGTTTTATTTATATAGGGCCAATTCACAACACATGTCATCTCAAGGCACTTCACAAAAGTCAGGTACATACATTCCAATTAGTCCTAACCATTGAACAGTGCAGTCAGAGTTAGTTATTTATTCAAATTGGATAAAAAGTTTTTCTGTCTAAGGAAACCCAGCAGATTGCATTCATTCAGGGACTTGCAGCATTCCCTCCTCCGGATGAGCATGCAGAGACAGTGGACAGTCACTGGCGTTGACTTTGCAGCAATCCCTCATACTGAGCATGCATGTAGCGACAGTGGAGAGGAAAAACTCCCTTTTAACAGGAAGAAACCTCCAGCAGAACCAGGCTCAGTGTGAGCGGCCATCTGCCACGACCGACTGGGGGTTTGAGAGAACAGAGCAGAGACACAGAGAGAACAAAGAAGCACTGATCCAGGAGTACTTCCTATGGGAAGGAAAAGTAAATGTTAATGGATGTAGCTTCTTTAGTCGTTTCACCTAGAAAGAAGGAACATATAAACTCTGAGTCAGTTTTCAAGGTTAGAGTCTGAAAGAGAGCACATATAATTAGTTACAGTAAAAGCTCAGTCAATCGCCGTGTCTAGGAGAGAGAAAGGGTTAAACACTGAAAGACAGGGCCATGTGGATCATCGGTAGAGGGTGAGCATTAAGTTGTTGCCAGCAGAAGCTTGGAGGATTCCCCTCTCCAGAAAGGTGTTACAGGTAGACGCAGAGTCAGGCCAGGTGTAGCTTCTAGGAAGAGAAAAGAGAGAGAACAAAGTTAAAAGCTGAGATAACAGCAAATAATACAAAATTGAAGAGTAGTGTGAGAATGTAACAAAGAGGGTGAAAGTGGTCATTATGTCCTCCAGCAGCCTAAGCCTATAGCAGCATAACTACACAGAAAGTTTCAGTTCAGATTATTTAGTTAAACAGCGCTTATTTTCAACAGTGTCGTTTCAAGGCACCCCACAAAGGGTCCCACTGATGGTCATTGTTATACTAAAAACCACAAGGATTGGGATACCTCTCTCTGTCAGACTGATTTACCATTGGAAAAGAGAAGGGCTCATACAGGTATGTATGTTTAGGGTCGTTGTTCTGGTGAAAGGTGGACCTCCACAATGTTATCCTTGACCTCTCTTGCTGGTTTCTTCATGAGACTTGAGATTTGTTCAATAATGTTCTGCAACAAACCTCTGAGATAGGGCTACATTATAAAAAGAAAAACGTGTAATATGCAATAATATTGGTGTGTTGCGATGGCAGTATGTTTTGGAATAAAAATAAACGAGTACTTATATCTGTAGAGTTCATGTCTTTCTGCTTCTGATTTATTCAAAACATGGACCTGACAGTACAGTAGGTCATTTAGATGATGGAAAAAAATTACTTATGAATTATTTCAATTCAAATAACATAGTTTAATTGAAAAAAGTTGCATCTGGCTAATAAAACTAATGAATATATTAACAGACACATTTTCTGTTCCTTTGTGCAACAACATCACATAATATATTATTGGCATACAGAGAATGAATGCATTATACTTATGTAGTTAGCTAATATTTATTTGTTTTCCACACAGTTCTTTGTGATATTGATATTGTGCGCACATATTATGATGATGATACATTTCCAATATATCAGCGAGCCTTACTGTCATGCCTTCACAGAACAGCTGCATTTAAACTGAGATTAAATACTAATACTGCATACTTTTAATAATTATGCTGTACTTTTAGTTGGTCTATCACATAAAATCTTAATGAAGTCAAGTTTGAAGTTGTAGTGTGCGAAATTGTGAGCAAGTTCAGGAAGTATGAGTTTTTCAAGGTGTATTGTGGCAACATCATCTGGCTGTCTTTTCTAAAAGGTTATTCCACTCAAGTCAGTTCAAGCTAAATCTTCATGAATTTTTATACTTTCTTCTTATAAGCAGTCATTCAGTACAGGGTATTTTATCAATCAGTTTTCCCAGAGACTTGTGTAACATCAGTACAAGGCCTAGCTTTTTTAGCAGATGGGTCTTTATTTAATACTGATGCCAGCAGTTTATTGTTTTTATTCCTAATAGCCTAGGAGGGTTTTTGTTTGTTTGTTTCTTAGCTGGCAGTCCTGAAAACCTGCTTCTGGATTTTACTGAAATTTGATAAGGTATTAGGCCACAATCTTGTGATGAACCTATTTTCGTTAAAGCATCTTTCAACGTTTTGTCTGTTTTTTTCCTGTAGTACCATATCCTCTGAGCCTACTGCTTGTATGGTTTCTGTCAGCAAACTGTGAAACATTTAACACAGACATAACAGATTTCATAGTCAATAACCTCAGCAGAGGTGGATACTTTCAAAGCTCTTTCCGGTCTGTACATTTGTTTGGCGAAACTCTTCAACGAGAGCAGTCATTGTCTGGTCTTTGATGAGCGGAACAAATAGAGTGCAATGTATTCATAGAATCTGTCTATACCATGATGATATAACCTTTTCCCTGTACTGGGATGTAGCACAGTATATTTTTGAATTTTTAGTTATACCTATCCCATAGTGTGACTAACAAAATCAGCAGACAATAAAACATTCGCCTGACAAAGGTTGCTTTCTTCTCACGCGTCGTTTTTTGCAAGCAAATGTCCTTGTAGAGCATGCTGAGTGGGAGGCTTAGGGATTAGATAATCCATCTTTTATACCTGTATGTCTAACAGATCCCTCTACAGCAGGGGCTTTCAGAGTTTTACAACTACTACCTCAGTAAATACAAAGGTTTTCAGGTACTAACATACTGCCAGAAAATTAAAAAGTAGTAATAGAGCAAGAACTGGACCTCTGGACCTTTTCAGGTTTTTCAGAGAAAAGGAAATAATTTTCCTAGCCACACATAAGTACAGTTTTTTTTCCCCAGAAGTCAAAATTGGGAAGGTCCAAAGTGGAAAATGGCCGGAAGTTTCCTGGAGTTGATCATTTTGAGTGGAGAAATCTGTAGTTTCTCACCGAATCCAACGTCAAACTTCAATGCATCTATCACGAACATGCAGCAACCATCACTATAAACCATCTGAATCTGCACTTTGGATGGTTTATATTTCATTTAATCAGTCACACATAGGGTACTGTACAATTTTTGCACAGCAATTTGCTTATCCGACTGGTGTTCTGTAAAAAATAGGGTTAGGTGGCACTTTCAAATTTCAGAGGTACTCCTTAGCTTTTATCTGATAGAGGTGCACGAAATTGTCTTTTGATCACAACTAGACAATTTTCAGCTTGATTGGCCCTTATTGGTGACCAGCTAGTCAGAAACTAGAAAATCTAATCGTTTTCCAATAAGTAAACGTACCTTGCGCAACCACAACAAGGTCAGACTGACAAGACTCTTCAATGTGGATGCTGACTAAAGAAGATTCAGGGTTAGCTATTATCCAGATAAAAGCAGAGCCAGAGGAAGCTTTTTAAAAAGAGACTCTATTTTCCATGACGGGTCTACAATTCATTCTACCTGCAAGACAGCGAGAGAGAGCAAAACATAACAAAAAGGCTCAGTAGAGTACAGAAAATGCTACTATAAGGAACTATAGTAAATAATTAATACCTTACACATGGCAGGAAAGTTATACAAATATTTTTATGTTTTTCTTATAATTTCTTACATAAAAGCTTATAAAGATAAATCAGAATTTGCCATAATGGATATCAGTAGGCCTAAGCTTTACCAAAACCAGAGATCGTAAATCGTCAACAAATTTCTGATCTGTGTCTTTTTAGTGCTATATAACAATTAATTAGCTTACCAACACTTTTTCTTAGTTCCAGTAACTGTATATAGATCATATTCTTCAGAAGTCTGTCTCAGACAAAACATATTGTTTTGTCGGAGATGAAAGTAACTTTTTCACTCTGCTCCGTAGTATAAAACATTCTATGATTATAGCAGTTAATGCGATCAAACATTCTGTGAATTCCTTGGAGTTATATCCTTGTTAGATACAGAGCACCTTAATGTGCCTTTTCTACTGTGACAGCCACATTTCTACCCACAAGTAGAAATTTGCAAATGTTTCATTTTCAAGCAATCATGTCAGTCGAGTCTCAGTATCAGATTAAAATGAAGGGATTGATTCCTGAGACTGAAACACAGTTTTGCCAACCAATCAATGTCAGAGACAAGATATTATTGCACAGTGTTCAGCTTGTTCCGCTGTTCATTTTGCAATAAAGCAGTTTGTCACAAAGATCCCAACCCTTGCCCTTGATCTTCTCCTATACCTGTATTTACCTGAGGTTGACATGACAACGCCCGAGGTAACCACGGCAGCATTGACGCCACCTTCTTTCATCTCCAGAGTTACACATGGCTTTGTGCTGTCATTCCTAGTGATTAGGCGGGGACTGTAAAGTGGACGCAGTCTGCTACAGATCCCTCTAATAATCCTTTGAACTCGTGTCTTTTGTATCATGGTGTAGACACAGCACAGAAGCAGACACAAAGCCTAACCGCAACTTGTGATTACCCTCATGAGCATTCATTCATTCATCTTCTATACCGCTTATTCCATTGTGGGTCACGGGGGAGCTGGTGCCTATTTCCAGCAGTCTACGGGCGAGAGGCAGGGTACACCATGGACAGGTCGCCAATCCATCGCTGGTCAACACAGAGACAGACAGGACAAACAACCATGCACAAACTCATTCACACTCATTCAGGGCAATTTAGAGAGAACAAGTTATCTAACAGTCATGTTTTTGGACTGTGGGAGGAAGCCGGAGTACCCGGTGACAACCCACGCATCCACAAGGAGAACATGCAAACTCCAGGGAGAAAGACCCCCAGCCGGGAGTCAAAACCAGGACCTTCTTGCTGCAAGGCAACAGTGCTACCAACTGCGCCACCGTGCAGCCCATTGTTTTTATTAAATATCAAAATCCTCAACACATTCTGTGGTACTACAAACATTTTTGTACCTCTGTATCTACATGGACACACATTCTCGTTCAGAATCTGCTTGCACATTTATTCACTTTCATTAGTGTCACAATCTTTAGTCTTTTGCAGTAAACAACCCAAATCTTTTTTCTAGTCGCCACCTTTGCCACTCTTGCATTCTTTGCTCACTTTATAAATATTCAACACATGCTTGGACACAAACCCAGCTAAACAGTCACACACAGTCATCTCCTGCAATTTTAGAGTTTTGTCTTTTGACTAATGTTTTTTTTCACTCTGTTTATGCATGCCAACACAGATGGTTATAAATGAGCACACACACCCATAAATTTATGCTATTCACTTACTTTTTATATCTTCTTTCTTTTTCAAATGCAGAAATGCTTTTAATTTCAGTGTGACCACATAATGACCTCCCCAAAACACATCCCATTCAGACTCTGTCTCAGTCATACACATGAATATGTTTGCATTGCCATTTAAAAATTATCCTCTGTGGCTCTTGAGACATCTATGTTGTTTTCTTTTATGTGTCTGTAAAATCTGTATGTGTTGGTGTTCCAGTATACATTCCTATGTTTCCATGCTCGTTTCCCCGGCCTGCACTGTTGTGTTTTAAATGTTTCCATATGACGCTGCTCAGGAACAATATTTATCTTCTGCCTTATGTGAAAAATGATACAAGAATAACTAGTTTAGAGATGCATTGATGAGAGACATGGGGCCGATTTCTGATGTAAAGGTTTTTGTACAGCTTTGAACTACTAATACAGTTTTTGCTAATTCCAATATATTCTGAATAACTGTATTTAAATTTATTATCTTTTTTTCTGGTTTGTTTTCAGCATCCTCTCCTAGAGATTAGTGTGGTTAGGACGGTTGACATGGTGAGCACGGCTAGTATTAAAAGAATTGCCTTCTTGTGTTTTCCACAGAGAATGTAAACGCTTGCCTCAACTTTGAGATTTCCAAATAGTTTCCATCATTTCTAAATGTTTCAAGATGTTCCATAACAGACCGGGGTTGAGCTTTAAAAAAGGATAAAGCACAGCAACCCTGGTGTAAAATGTTCAGCCTTTCAGACATCTGCTGAAGTCGGCAGCGTGTTAATTTGTCCCTTCCCCACTTTGCCTAAACGTCCATTGACAAATTGACAACCTGTGGTAGATAGCTCTGTTTTTCTACGTCAAAACGTTTTGTTCAAAATGACTAAAAGCTCCAAATGTACAAAAAGGAGCTAAGTGACCAGCACCCACCTCAGTATGTAGTTCTTTGTTGAAGCAGCCTGAATGAACAGCCAACAGCTGTAGAGAAATCAGTTTCCTTTTTGCCTTTTTTGCCTCTTCTGAATTCTAAACACCTTATTGATTTGAACATAGCTAACTTCTTCCTTCAGTAACAACCTCAAGAGTATTGTGATATGTTAGGGCTTAGTTGTGGTGCATTTACTGATCTGGAAAAAATTGATTTTTTCCAGTGGGCTGGTCACCAGTCAGGACGTGTGAAGCTGAAAAATAAAATGCTTCTCTGGATAAGTTTCTTTTAGTGTTAAAATCTGATGTTAACCTCTGATAAAGCTGCAATAAACACCTATTGAGAACACCAATATTAAATGACTGTAGTAGTTAAGCATATTTTTTGTTATGCTAAAACATAACACAATTTGAACTATTGTAAGGAATTCTCATCACTCCGACATTAATCCAAGTATTGGTCTCCGCATAATAGTTTGTCTCTATGCAACACGAGAGCTCTCCAGTTTGTTTGTGTTCATACTGCTTAAATCTGCTAGAATTAATTTTTGAACTAATACAGATATGAAACTGGACAGAGGTGGATCAGAAATTGGGCTGGTAGATGAAGCCAGGGTGGTGGATAGGCTCTATAGGCAGGGAGAAAAGGGAGAAAGTGTAATTGTGTGTGTGTATGTGTGTGTGTGTGTGTGTGTTCCTGTTTTGGCATCACAGTGAGAACCAATTTTCCAATATCACCATCAAATTGGGGACCATTTGTACCAAAGTGAGGACATTTTGCTGGTCCTCACGACCTATTTTGCTAACGGTTAGGTTTAGGACTAAGGTGTGAATTGAGTTTAGGTTAAGGTTAGGCATGCACTGGTAATGGTTAGGTTTAGGGTTATTGTCAGGGTTAGGGCATAGAAAGGGTTTTAGAATGACTGAAAATCAATGGAAGTCAATGGGAGTCAACACATGGTCCTCACTACATATAGCAAAACAAGAGTGTGTGTGTGTGTGTGTGTGTGTGTGTGTGTGTGTGTGTGTGTATGTCTAGTCTTGAGGGTTGGTGCACAATATGTGTTAAAGTCTGAACAAGCTTTCGAGCTTGACTGCTATGTCCACGGGTGTACCCAGTTGCACAAATACACACATGACTACACACGTACACATTAGGTTAAGGGTTAAACCCCCCCCATCTAACCTTCACTCTCTGTCTTTTGGTTACTGTGGCGATGGAGATGAGAAGTCACTGGTCAGTGGTCGAACCAATATTTGACGGACAAAAAGGCATTATGATTAGAGATGCACCTAACATGTTTTTACTGGTAGATTTTGGCTTATCCAGATATTCTAAGGGCTTTGACATTGATTTGTGTTAACGTTCTTTTAATTCAACATTTTAATTAAGCAAACATTGAAACTAAAGAAAACAAAAGAAAAAATATGCAGTTTTTTTTAAAGAGGTAGAGGTTTTGAATCCAACAGGACATGAAGGGTGTCTACCGCCAGTTCTGTTGACCCTTTCTGACACCAGGTGACCCAGAAGTCAATATGTATAAACAATTTTTTTGTGCACCTCTTAAAGACTTCACATTCTTTTGAAATCTTGGATTGGAAATATAGTATGTATTTATCCTTCTGTTTTTTTTATATAAATGTTTATATAACTGTTGTTAAGAAAACAAACCCCCGGCCATTTTCTTAATGAGTGGCATTCCATTCGTAATCCTTACAGTTTGAAAAGATATTATCCCAGTCTTTGCCACTCTAACAGCTTCTACTATTCTGGGAAGTCTTTACACAAGGTTTAGGAGTGTGTTTATGGGAATGTTTAGCTATTCTTCCAGAAACGGTTCTGTGAGGTCAGACACTGATATTGGACGTGACTTACAGTCTCCGCCCTAATTCATGCCAGTGGTGTTTTACCAGGTTGAGGTCAGGACTCAACACTGGCCAGTCAAGTTCTTCCAAACCAAATCTGCCTATCCATGTCTATTAACCTTGCTTTGGTGAGCTGCTACAGTCACATTGAAACAGGAAGGGGCCATCCTCAAACAGTTCACACAAGGTTGGGAGTCCAAAATGTTGTGATATGCCGAAGCATTAACAGTTCCTTTCACTGGTACAAAGGGGCTGAGCCCAACTCCTGATAAATACCATAATCCTCTCTGCACCCAACTTTACACTTGATGCAATGCATTCAGGCAACTGCCAAACCGAGACTCGCCCATTAGATGAACAGAGTGACACAGAAAGGACATTTCTGCTCTAGAGTCTAGTAGGGTCGGGCTGTACACCACTGAATACTATGCTTTGCCTTCTACTTGATGATTTAAGTTAGAGATGCAGCTGCTTCACTATGGAATCCCATTTCAGGATGTACACTACACTTTGTTCTTGAGCAAATCTGAAGGCCATGTGAGGTTTGGAGGGCTGTAGGTACTGACTCTGTATAAAATTGGTGACCTCTAAACATTATCTGCCTCAGGATCTGCTGACACCCCTTTGTGATTTTACATGGCTTCCCATTTTAAGGCTGAGTTGCTCTCATTCCTAATTGCCTCCACTTTGAAATTTTATGAGGGCCTTAGTGCACAGATGGCAACCAATCACAGTATTATGCTGGAATTACCTGAGCTCCTGAGAGCGACCCATTCTTTCACTAATGTTTTCAGAGGCAGTCTGCATGCTAAGGTGCTGGCTTTTATAAACATGTGGCCATATAAGTAAATATAATGCTTGAATTTAATGGATTAGATGGGTGACCCAATACTTTTGGCAATTTAGTGGATGTGACAAGGAGCAAACATAGCTTCATAGGTGACAGGAGAAGACATTTGTTGTGTGTCTTATTTTGTGCTGCAGCATCAATTACAGCACCATCTAGAATTTTGTCTTAGTGATGTGTGGTCACAAAGCACATATTACATTGTTTCTGCATTATAAAACTGTGAACCATAAGCCAATTCAGTTCCTTCTGCTGCCATCGGAGGCTGTCACAGTTTAAAATTACCCCAGTTTGTCTGAAAACAGTCTTTTACAACGTGGGGAGGGTGTTACGAGTTATACTGGGTGACCAGAGAATTTTTTCATTGCTGTAAAGACTCTTAACTCCTAAAGCAGCATGAAGCAAAATGTTTGCGTAACAACAGATAGTTCCACTAGTGCATTGCTCGAAGAAGTGGAATGGTTCTCTCGGGAGAGGGGTGTCGTAGAAACTCAAGGTGTTTCTCCAGGTGTCACACAGTGCAGCAGCATGTGTGTGTGTGTGTGTGCAATTGTACATCTCTCTGGTAATATATTTCAATTCCTTTTGCTCTTATTGAAGAAATGTCTTCTCCACCTCCTCCTCATCTTTCTGTGCTATGGAGAGATGTCGAAATGCGCCCACTGTAGATTTGGCAGGAAACAGACTCTTGGCTTGTGCTGAGTAGAGATATCTCTGTTCACACACACATAACACACACGCAAACCCACACACTCACACACATATAAGGAGAATTACAACATGGCAGTGAATACAGGTCTTCTGTTTCGTCAGCCTGCCTTTCAAACTCTTAAATCTAAACGTCCGTTCATCAAGTGTTGTTTTTATAGGTACTTGTGCAACCATTTATTGCTTATTTAAAAAAAAAAATTGTTGTATTGTAAAAACGTGAACTGATAAAACCTTAAACTGATGGAAACAAAATTTGATTGAAAATGTGAGCTACAAAATAATTGATTAGATCATGTAATTATTCAACAGGCAAATCAGTGCAGGCGTAAAATGAAGACCATTACAACACTATGGTAAACTTTTTGTATATTTTCAGGCGATGAATGGTGGCATTCTTCTCAAATGTTTGTTGCATTCATAAAAAAATACCTGGGGCTTGTGTAAAAACATCTGCAGTTATTTCAGGACACTGATCCAAAGTGTTTGTGGCTGCAGCACTGCTGTGATCAGTTTCCCTCTTCTGACGTGTCTGTATTTTTTGATTATCTGTAAATATGTGCATATTTTTACTCACATATATATGCGTGCATTTATGGCGTTTGGTGGTTCGGTGGTGATGGTATGTGCGTGCACAAAATGGGATGTATATAAATGCTTGTGTGCAAGGGTGTGTAACGTTCTCAGACTTTTAGAACCATGAATCCATGTGGCTAAAATCCCAAAAACACACATTTCCGAGGAAGCAAACGATGAAAGCACGCTTGTTTTTATGTGGTGAGTTTTTGGCTTTGGCTCTGCTATGGGTGTGTGTTTCTCTGTTAGAGGGATCTGGCAGTTTTCTCCCTTCAGGATACAGATTATGTAAGCAGAGAGAAGTGAGGTCAAACACCATCCTCCCTACGGCTGCGCTCTGTTTAGACTGGGAACAATGGGAGCAAGGGTATGAACAAAGTCCTTTGCTCCTTAAATATGAAAAAAACTTTACACTCTCCAGAGACTCTGTTTTTCCAGCCTGTGGAAAGGTCTTTTTTTTTCTGTGCCACATTTTTCTGTGCTGACATTAAACTCAGTTATTAGGCGTCACTTTATTAAACAGAGACAGAGGAAGACGAGAGGAGAAAGGGGATTTCACTTCTTTGTCCATCTACAAACATTAGAATATCATAGAAAAACAATTTACTTCAGTAATTCATAAAAAAACTTGAATGTTATCAATTCCAAGGTTTTCCAATGTTTAGATCTGTGAATCTAATAAAAATCTAAGAAATCTGCGTTTCTAATAGATTTTCCCCGCTCAGCGACACACCCGCTGAGAAGCCAACTCTGGTAATTGGCAGCTCCATAGTCAGAAACGTGGCACTAGAGACACCAGCGACCATAGTCAAATGTCTGCCAGGGGCCAGAACGGGCGACATCAAATCCTACCTGAAACTGCTGGCTAAGATTAAAGCGTAATTCAGTAAGATGTTATTCAGGCTGGCGTGGTAATGACACCCGGTTACGTCAATCGGAGTGGTCACTAAAGTTAGTGTTTTGCTTCGGTGTGTAAGTTTGCCCAAAACCAATGTCGGGATCCGTAATTTTCTCTGGTCCCCTCCACCCGATCTGACCAGTGACGACATGTTTAGCCGCATGCTGTCATTCAAAACCGCTGGCTGTCTAGGCTAGGTGGTGTCCAGAAAACGATGTGGGCTACATTGATAATTGGCGAACATTTTGGGGGGAAAACTGGTCTGATCCGGAGAGACGGCATCCATCCCACTTTGGATGGAGCAGCTCTTCTTTCTAGGAATCTGGCCGAATTTATTAGTTCTCCAAAACTCTGACCAACCCAGGGTTCAGAACAGGAAGCAGGGTCGTAGTTTTTAACACTCCTCTCTGCAGCTTCTGTACTGCTACCCACCAATTACCCTATTAAGACAGTGTCTCGCCCACGGCAAAATTGAATAGATTAAAAAATAATCTAAAAAGAGGAAATCAGGAAAAATCTCATAAAAATAAACACAACTCAGACTAAAAATAAAAATTAAAAACACATTAAATGTGGCTTACTGAACATAAGAATCTCTCTCTTCAAAGGGGACTTGCCCTGTTAGTGACCTGATTTGTGACATAGGATTGATTTATTTTGCCTCACAGAAAAACCTGGCTGCAGCAAGAGGATTATGTTACTATAAATGAGTCAACTCCTACTAATTATTTAAATTTTCACATTTCTTTCTCGAAATACTGGGCGAGGAGGAGGAGTAGCAAAACCATCTTTCAGTCCGATTTATTGACTAGTCCCAGACCAATCAATAGCTACAACTCTTTTGAATATTTAATCCTCAGTTTCCTCATCCAAATTGCAAAGCAACAGCATAAAACCACTTCTGTTTGTTGTTTTGTACCGTCCACCAGGCCCTTACTCTCAATTTATAGATCAGTTTTCAGACCTTTTTATCTGATTTAGTGTTAAATACAGATAAAAGTTCATTATAGTGGGGGATTTAGGGAGGATTTTAACATTCATGTTGAAACTGAAAAGTGATAGCTTAAATATAGCCTTTTAATGGTATCTTAGACTCAATTGGCTTTTTACTCAAAAACATTAACAAACCTACCCACGTTTGTCTTCATTTTTTTCTCTGGACTTGTGCTGACATATGGCATTGAGTGTTAAAAAGACATAAAACAATATTTTTTTCTCACAACCCTGTGCTGTACTGACCATTTTTTAATAACCTTTGAGTTTAATTTTAACCGAGTACTCCACACCTGAAAGAAAATTTCATTATAGTAGATCATTATCAGACGATGCTGTAACAACCTTTAAAGAATCTGTTCCACTTTTAAATTTGCTCATTATCACAGAAAAAACAACAGTGGAGGGGCAATAATTTTGTTTCTTCTCCTTCACAAATTGATTCTCTTGTCAAAAGTGTTACTTCATCATTGCGTGGTGCATTAGACAATGCAGCCCCCTTGAAAAAGAAGGAAATTATTCAAGGAGGCAGGCTCCCCTGGTTTAATTCAGAGCTGCGTACTTTAAAGCACAATGTTAGAAAAGTGGAGCCGAAAATGGCGCTCTACACACCTAGAGGATTCCTACTTAATCTGGAAAAATAGCCTACTGTTGTATAAAAAGAACACTTCACCAAGCTAGAACAGCTATTTTCTCATCCTTAATAGAAAGAGAACAAGGAATAATCCTAGGTTTCTCTTTAGTACAGTTGCTAAAACTTACACAGAGTCATAGCTCTGTTAAGCCATCCATTTCCCTTAGCTCTCAGCAGTCATGATTTTATGGGATTAATTCTTCCCAAAATAAAAATTGTTTATTGTAAGAGAAATCTTTGACAATCTCCCAGAGATGATTACTTCATCCTCAACAAGTGAGACAACATTGGAAAATAACTGTAGAAACCGATCTGTGTTTTTGGACTGTTTTGATCCTGTGGAGCTTCCTGAGTTATCAGAAATATTAGCTTCATCTAAAACTTCAACTTGTATGTTAGGACCCAATCCCAACCAAATATATTTAAGGAAGTGTTCCCTCTGATTACCAGCCCCATTTTAGATATGATTAATTTATCCTTAGTAAATGGATATGTACCACAAGCTTTTAAGGTAGCTGTAATTAAACCTTGCTTAAGAAACCTTTGCTTGATCGAGATGACTTAATAAATTACAGACCGATATCCAATCTTCCGTTCTATCTAAAATTCTGAGAAAATAGTTGCTAATCAAATGTGTGAGCATTTACACAGCAATGACCTGTTTGAAGAGTTTCAGTCAGGTTTCAGAGCTCATCATAGCACTGAAACAGCTCTGCTGAAAGTCACAATGATATTCTTATTGCCTCAGATAAAATGGGACTTGTGTCTGTACTGGTTCTGTTAGATCTCAGTGCTGCATTTGATACAGTCGATCATAATATTCTCTTAGAAAGGCTGGAATATGCTGTAGGGATCAGGGGAAACAGCACTAGGCTGGTTAAATCTTATTTGTCTGACAGATTCCAGTTTGTTCATGTAAATGATAAATCATCTTTAAACTCCAGGGTAATTGTGGAGTACCACAGGGTTCAGTACTTGGGCCAATTCTCTTTACTATATATATGCTTCCAATAGGTAAAAATTATCAGGCCAGCATAGGAATAAATTTTCACTGTTACGCTGATGACACTCAGCTTTACTTATCCATAAATCCTGATGAGCCCAAACCAGTTAGATAGACTACAAGCATGTCTTGAAGACATAAAAAAAATGGATGACTTTAAATTTTCTGCTTCTAAATTCAGACAAGACAGAAGTTGTCCATCTTTGGACCGGAGTTTTTAAAAAAGAAACTGCATTAGTCAATCACTTAACCTGGATGGCATTAAATTGACCTCCGATAATAAAGTAAAAAACCTTGGTGTTATTTTGACCAGGACATGTCATTTAAAATCCCATATTAAACAGGGTTTCCAGGATTTCCTTCTTTCATCTCCGGAACATTGCCAAAATTAGAAATATCCTGTCCAGGATTGATGCTGAATGAAAAACTAGTCCATGCATTTGTTACTTCAAGGGCTGACCTATTGTAATTCTTTACTATCAGGATGTCCACAAAATGCAGTTAAAAGCCTTCAGCTGATTCAAAATGCTGCAGCAAGAGTTCTGATGAAATGAAAATTAAAAAGAGAGATCATATTTCCCCTACTTTAGCTTCCTTCATTGGCCCCGTTTAAATCCAGAATAGAATTTAAAAAATTCTCCTCCTCACATATAAAGCCCTTAATGATTTAGCTCCATCATACATCAGAGAGCTGATTGTTCCATATGTTCCTAACAGAGCACTTCGTTCTCAGACTGCAGGTTTACTGGTGGTTCTAAAGTCTCTAGAAGTAGAATGGGAGGCAGATCCTTTAAGTTATCAGGCTCCTCTCCTGTGGAACCAGCTCCCAGTTTTAAATCCGTGAGGCGGGACACCCTGTCTACTTTAAGGCTAGGCTTAAACACTTTCCTTTTTGATAAAAGCTTATAGTTAGAGTGGCTTAGGTTATCCTGAGCTATCTCTGTAGTTATGCTGCTATAGGGCTAGTGGCTGCGGGGGAGGACATAATGACCACTTTCACCCTCTTCGCTACTTTCTCACACTACTCTTCAATTTTGTATTATTTGCTGTTATTTCAGCTTTTAACTTGTTCTTCTCTTCTCTCTTCTAGAAGCTACACCTGGCCTGACTCTGTGTCTACCTGTGACAACTATCTGGAGAGGGCATCGTCCGAGCTTCTGCTGGCAACAACTGGGGCTCACTCTCTACCGATGATCCACATGGCCCTGTCTTTCAGTGTTGTTTAACCTTTCTCTCTCCTAGACATAGCTACTGACGGAGGCTTTACTGTAACTAACTCTATGTGTCTCTTTCAGACTCTAACCTTGAAAATGGCTCAGAGTTTATCTGTTCTTTCTTTCTAGTGTGAAAACAACTAAAGGAGCTACATCCATTAACATTTAACTTTCCTTCCACATAGAAAGGACTCCTGGATCAGTGCTTCTTTGTTCTCTTTGTGTCTCTGCTCTGTTCTCTCTAACCCCCAGTCGGTCGTGGCAGAGGCCGCTCACACTGAGCCTGGTTTCTGCTAGAGGTTTCCTTCCTGTTAAAAGGGAAGTTTTCTCTCCACTGTCGCTACATGCATGCTCAGTATGAGGGATTGCTGCAAAGTCAACGCCAGTGGACTGTCCACTGTCTCTACATGCTCATCCAGGAGGAGTGAATGCTGCAAGTCACTAACTGGATGCAATCTGCTGGGTTTTCCTTAGATAGAAAAACTTTTTATCCAATTTGAATAAATAACAGAATCTGACTGCACTGTTCAGTGATTTGGATTAATTGTAATGCATGTACCTGACTTTTGTGAAGTGCCTTGAGACGACATGTGTTGTGAATTGGCGCTATATAAATAAACTGAATTGAATTGAATTGAATTGAATCTTGATCATTATGGCCTGCAGCTAATGAAAACCCAAAAATCAGTTTACCAGGAAATTACATGATGATATACGATTTTTAACACGGAATTATTGGCCTACTTAAAAGTTCATGTAATGTACAGTATATACACTCAGTACTTGGTATGGAATGGAGGTGATCAGCCTGTGGCACTGCTGAGATTGTATGGGAAAGACTTATAAAAAATATTTTTAAAACAGAATTGTTATATTATAGTGATATCAAGATCTTCACAGTCATGAGGAAGACTGCTGGCTTGATTGTTGTCAATAAGAGTCAATGACATCCTCCACAATGAGGGTATGCCACAAAAGGTCAGTGCTGTATCCAAGCATATTAAGGGAAAGTTGAGTGAAAGGAAGAAGGTGCACAAGCTACAGGGATAACTGCGGCCTTGAGAGGATTGTGAAGCAAAGCCAAATCAATAGTTTAAAAGAAGACAGACAAGGCGTGGGTTAGGGCTCGAGTTGGAGCTTCAAGATCAGAGCCAATTCCAGGGCATCGATTACAACTTTCGCATTCCTTGTGTTAATTCACTCCTGAACCAAAGACAATTTCATAAACATCATACCTGGGCTAGGAAGAAAAAGGATTGGAAGAGTGGGGAGGCACAGAAATTATGTTGTTACCTGTGCAGTGTGAAGTTTTTACAGTCACTGATGAATTAGTGAGTTATTTCCTGGTACTGGTCCACTGTGTTTTATCAGCTCCAAAGGAAGCAGAGTGGTTTAACGTGGAATTTTAGAGCACTTCATGCTTCCCTCTGCTGACAGGCTTTATGGAGATCCTGTCTTCATTTCCAGCAGGACTTTTAAGTTGTCCGAACTGGTTAAAGTACCAATACCAGCCATAATGGTCATTCTATCACTGTACTTGGCTGACCAGTATACTAGCCTTACCTAAACCCCAAAGAGAATTTATGAGATATTGTCAGAAGGACAAGAGAAACCAGATCCAACAATGCAGACGAGCTGAAGGTGAGTTTTAAAGCAACCTTCCATTACACCTGAAGACAGCCGCAGGCTGATTGGCTCAATGCCACGACTCATTGATGCAATAATTCATGCACAGGGAGCCCCAACCAAGTATTGAGTCCATGTGCTATATGGTACATACTTTTCAGTAGGCTGACATGTCTATATTAAAAATCGTTTCGTTTTAAATTAATCATATAATATTCCAATTCTGTGAGAAACTGAATTTGCTGTTTTCCTTAGCTGTAAGCCATTAAATACTGTACCTCACTTTGTGTGTAAGAATTTCCTGTCTTAAATTGTATACCTGAAAGAAACTGACCTTCAAATAGATTTCTTGACATGCACCAGTTTTACCTTTATATAGATCTAGTCTCTTCTTAAAAACATGTTAGTGGTTGTTCTTTAATCAGTATTATCATTTATAATTGAGAAGTTTCATAATAGTAGTTTATAATTGAGATTGTTATACTGAAGAACACTATTTTATATACTCCATCTAAAAATAGACACACTTCTAACATGTTGCATTTATTAATTTCAAAACAAGGCTTAAATTACAACTGTTTAAATGGCCTTCTGTATTCAGAGACAGTTTTGTGTTAATTTTTGCAATGTGCACAACTTTAACTATTGTAAGGAACTGTCATCACGCCAACAACATCAATCCAAGTATGGGTCTCTCTAACATGGGTTGTCTCAATGCAGCACAAGAGTTCAGGGTAAAATTTTATCAGGGTAAAAGAAAATAATGCAAAAGAGTATCTGTAAGTTCTCAATGGGCAGCCCTGAAAAATAGTACAGGGTGAGGGAAAAGTGTATTTGTCTGGCTCTTACTGTGACTCATTTATCAATACCACCTGCTGGAAACACTTAAGTTATTATGTGTGGGCATTATGAACAGCACAACTGAACACTGGCTGTGTTCCAGCAGGTGAATTTTATTGGTGCTGGTCTTTAAAAAAAGAACATTTATAATATTGCTATGGCTAGAGGTGACACAGACTTCATCATACTGAATGCTGGATTTTCTTTGGTGCATTTGTATTATACCTGATCAGGAAAAGATATTAATTTTCAAACTGATTTTATGTCCATTAAACCTGGTGACGTCCTGAGAGATGTAGAACTGTGCAATAAGCAGAGGTGGAAGCACTAAAATGCTTTATAACCATGCTGCTCCATGAGAAATGTCTGCACAACAGGGTTTAAGTAGTTATTCACCAGAAGATAGACACATTGTGGACTGTGTCACTATTTCAGTTTATTTTTTAGCATCTTAAATTTGCAGTTAGTATAGTTAGTGTTTTAATCATTACTACAGGGTTTCTCCAGACTTAAAAAGTTTAAAATGACTTAAATTTAAGCATTTAGGTTTCAGGCCATGAAAATGTTTAATTAGGCTCCAATTTCATACACAGGGTCATAAATAACCTTTAGTTCAGTCCTCAGTTTATACTTTCCTCACTCATTTGTTTTATTTGTTTATCCTCACTTATTTGTCACTTATTTGTTATTATTATCACTTTGTTATTATTATCACCTTTGTTCTATTGACCTTTTATATTTATATGTATAAATATGTGACAGAACTACAGAGCCCTTGATATAGGGCTGTAAATAGATTTATCAGAGGGTAGTTTAAACATTTAGATGTTAGGCTTCTTCTAAACCCCTCAGCAAATTTCTCAAAACTGACCTTTTGCAGTTTCCTTATGAAAATAAACCTTCTTGTTGCTTTTTAACAATCAGCTCTTTCATAATGAGGGAAGTGTGTATATCTCACAAGGTTTTGCTTGAGGGCAGGAATTTAAGTGGTAGACTAAAAGTTATCCATCACAGCTGTTATCTTCTTACTGTATACTGTCTTTGAAGCCTTTAAAGCTAGGGAACTTAAAGGGGTAAAAGAGCTGGGGTCAAATGCCAGAGCTAAAAAACACCAACTGCAGTGGGTAAAGTTATATTTACCTCACCCAGGTTTTTTGTTTTAGTGATTGAGATTCAAAGTTCAGGTAGAGGGGCTAGGTCCTGGCGATGTTAGAAAGGAAGAGACAAGTTAGGAAAATGTGGGTGTATCACCATTGCAATAGGCAATGATATTATTAAAATTTCAGGTTCTCCCAATTACATGCAGCGTTAAAAAATATTTTCAATGCTATCCTTATATTTTCTTATGTTATACTTCTTAAAAAGTAATTGAATATCGGCTCCTCAGAATTTGGATCGGTGCATCTCTAGTACAGAGAAAAGTTGACAGTTGTGTCAAAATAAAAATATCTTGGATTAACAATGTATTCAAATCTTACATTTAAAAAAACAAATAAAATCAGTAGTGAACACAGCAAAGTTTCTCTTATCAAATTTCCGTCACATCAGAAACTCACTGTCAGTAAAATCAGCAATACAGTGTTTGAATGCAGTTATCATGTCACATCTGTCATACTGTCTGACTAGATGGGCACAAGCCTCTTGTGCAAGTTTAAGATCGGTTTACATACAGGGGTTGGACAATGAAACTGAAACACCTGTCATTTTAGTGTGGGAGGTTTCATGGCTAAAGTGGACCAGCCTGGTAGCCAGTCTTCATTGATTGCACATTGCACCAGTAAGAGCAGAGTGTGAAGGTTCAATTAGCAGGGTAAGAGCACAGTTTTGCTTAAAATATTGAAATGCACACAACATTATGGGTGACATACCAGAGTTCAAAAGAGGACAAGTTGTTGGTGCACGTCTTGCTGGAGCATCTGTGACCAAGACAGCAAGTCTTTGTGATGTATCAAGAGCCACGATATCCTGGGTAATGTCAGCACACATTAAATGTGGACGCAAGAGGAAGCTGTCTGAAAGGGATTTTCGGGTGCTAACCCAGATTGTATCCAAAAAACATAAAACCACGGCTGCCCAAATCACGCCAGAATTAAATGTCCACCTCAACTCTCCTGTTTCCACCAGAACTGTCCGTCGGGAGCTCCACAGGGTCAATATACACGCCCGGGCTGCTATAGCCAAACCTTTGGTCACTCATGTCAAAGACAAACGTCGGTTTCAATGGTGCAAGGAGCGCAAATCTTGGGCTGAGGACAATGTAAAACATGTATTGTTCTCTGATGAGTCCAACTTTACTGATTTCCCCACATCCGGGAGAGTTACGGTGTC